>CM076580.1:1668387144-1668578879 GCA_034641835.2 Pinus albicaulis | reverse complement strand
TCCGATGGTTGGCGCTGCCTGGGTGGTTTCTTCCACCTCCTGAACCTCCTCTTGTGGCTGATCCACATCCGGAAGCTCCTCCTTAGGAACTAACGGCTCCTCATCTGCATGCAAGTGTAGCTCCCTCTCAAGCGAACACTGCATGGCTTTCTCCTCCTGAAATTTTATATCCCGTCGCACAACAGTCTTGCGACTGTCTGGCACATACACCCGATATTTATGAGGTGTATCAGTGTACCCCACAAATATTCCAACCTCAGCAGTTGGATCCAGCTTCCTTCTCGCATCCTTCGTCACATGCATGTAGACGGGAGAACCAAAAATCCGCAAATGGGAAATATCAGGCCTCTTGCCAGAATAAGCCTCCTCCGGTGTACTCATGCCAAGAACCTTGTGAGGACAACGGTTCTGCCACATGTATGTGTGCATGCCTCGGCCAGTGAAGGGTAGAGCCTGATCATGTGTCTTGTGCGGCCTTGTCCGTTCTGTTCTTAAAGCTGTTACAAAATTCTGTTTGTGGGTTATGGGGTGCGATGAGCTCTCTCCGAATCCCTTCTGCGCTGCAGAACTCCTTGAATTCAGCCGAGATGAATTCACCACCGTTATCACTCCTTAGAGCGATCACCTTCTTCCCCGACTCCTTCTCGACCAGTGCTTTAAACTCACAGAACTTCGCGAATGTATCGCTCTTCTTCTGCATGAAGAAGATCCAGCACTTTCGAGAGAAATCATCAACCAAGATCACATAATACTTGTGCTTTGCTGTCGAAGCAACTGAGAAAGGACCACACACGTCTGTGTGAACTCTCTCAAGGATCGTCGTGGCGCGACTATCCTTCTCGTGAAAGGTGGTTTTCACATACTTCCCTAAAGTACACCCCTTGCACTGATCTGACTGCGCAAGAGTGCCCTTAGGAAGCCCAGTAGAAATCTGCTGCAGAATCTTCAAAGCTCCATGGTGAAGGTGGCCCAATCTCCTGTGCCACAGTTCGCCCTCATCATCCCGACTCACCACTTCTCCCGCCTTGCATGCCATAGCTGCGCAGCCATCTACCTGCAACTGATAAAGGTTCTTGGTTCGAACCCCTATCTTCCGAGTCTCTCCAGTAGTCTTACTGCGCAGGAAGGCTTTTCCTTCGCTGAAGACCACATCATACCCCTTATCTTCCAACATCGCTACTGAAATCAGGTTCTTCTTCAATCCAGGTACATGCATGACATCCTTCAATACAAAGGGTTTACCAGACTCCCTCTGAAAGGATATGGTACCGATACCAGTCGCACTGTATCTACCATCATCGCCCATCTCGATGTGCACACCAAAATATTTGTCCTCCAGATCTGAGAACAAATCCAGCGCACACACACACACACACACACACACACACACACACACGAATCTACGTCATATGAAATGGCCTTTTATTTGTCAGGGAACACAGTCCCAACACACTTGAAACCAAGCATGCGATCAGTGAAAATTCAAGCTCGAATTGTGAAGCCAAAGCTTCTCCATCTGCAGATCTTCCCGCTTGCTTGTTCTTCTTCTTCTTTGGATAATTGGTAGCATAATGTCCATGATCATGGCAGTGAAAACACTTCACTTTCGCCATATCCTGCTTCTTGCCCTTAGCACCAGAATGAGAGGTTTTCTTACCCTTTCCCTTCTTTGCTTTGGACACCAAAGCGCAGTTTTCTTCATCAGCTCCCTTTGATGAAGATCCATCTCGAGTAGTCCTCCTTATCTCCTCCTGCATGAGATCCGCCCAAAGGCGCTCCCATCCCGGCAACTTCTCCCGACCATTGACACTATCTTGATATGAGTGCCAAGCCTTTGAAAGACCAAGGAGAGCCAGGTCCACCATGTCCTCATCTTCGACAGTCACCCCCACACTTCCCAGTTCATCTCTGCATTGAGTGAACTTCGTGAGGTATTTAGCGATCTGTCGCCCTTCTCCATCTTGATGTTCCTGAGCTTGTCTTTGAGCGCCAGCTTCCTTTGGTCACTCTTACTCTGGAATAGATCCGTCAAAGCTTTCCACATTAAATATGGAGTAGCCTTTCCATGCAGGCTGGATACAATATGATCCTTGACGCCCTCCAACGGGATCCTTCGACATTTCGCGATCTTCTTTTGCCATGCATCGACCAAAGCTGCATCAGTGGGCTTTGGGACATCCGCATCCACGAACTCCTTCAGACCATTATCTTCTAACACTGCTTCCATGCAATCCTTCCATGCAACATAATTCGAACTGCCTTCAAGAGCATATTCGAGTCGCAAACCATTGAAAGAAGACATCTTTCAACACCGGCACCAAGAAGAACAACCTTCTGCAAAATTCGAATTCCAAACTCCAAGCTCTATCGCTTCCGATCTACACATGAAAACAAATTATTTCCAAATCAGAGATTGACTGCAAAGGGCATTCACCAGATCTTTCACCTTACAAAGAAGGATGAATATTCCGGAGGCTACCTGGCCCGCATGCAGACTCTGTCCGAGGAAATAAGTTTGCAATCACCGTAATAGACTTCGACAATTAATCTTGCTCCGATACCATGTAGAAATTAGTTGAATAAATCACTTATTCACTGAAGATTAACCTGGTCATATATCAATTTCGAATTGCATACATAACACATAACCTTCTTCTACAATTAATTGTCACATGCGGAAATAACAGAAGCAATCTCACATCAAATCAATCACACATTAACTCGGTATGTATGGGGAAAGCCTATAGCTGAAAACCCCGCAGCTATTGTGTATATTATAATGGAGAAATCATGTAACCAAACAAGTACAATACTCCTCACAAGTACTCAGTACTTTCTCATAAAGTCACACACAATCTAGCTTAGTTTTGAACAAGTCTCAGGTTCAAAACTCCCTGCCAATTGCCTTGCCTCTATTGCGCAATCATGGCCTGTATATGAAGAGATCCAAGGTTCGAATCCCCTTGGCTTGACTGCGCAATTGTCATGGAAAATTCCTCCAAGTGTAATGCAAATCCCATGCAAAACTGATCCTCCAACTGATAGCTTTACTCACACTTTCATCTACCTCTTCCACTGGTCTCCACTGAACTGATCATGCACTGTAGTGAACTGAAGTGTTCTTGAGTTGACTAATGAGTTAATATTTAGTGAATTAAATATTATTTAATTCACTCCACTCATATCTAGTTGATTAGTTAGTTAACTAATCCCAACTAGTTCAACTAAAACAAACAGAACACAACTCCACTATATGTCCCGTTAACTCCTCCAAAAATTCTGCCACTGAAGTCTAACTGAAGCCAACCATGCAAGATGCCATCAAACCCTAGGAACCACGTGATTCCTTGCATCAGTTGCATGAGCCACATCCATGACTCAAACTGAAGTGCGCCAAGAGAGTAAACTGCTGTTTATAGTCAAAATATTATTAAGGGTAAATAATATTTGACTTCCATATTTTTAGGAGATCAGTCTAAAAATAGCCCGGGTCCTAAAAATAAGGGTCTCATCTATTTTTATCGACATGTCGCATACTTTAAGAATCTCCAAGTAGAATTCCCAAATTATGCTCCGTATGTCTAAAAATAGACATAGTCTAAAAATAGACTTTGCGCCAGAATTTGCCTGCGGGCCCACTTAGTGAAGGCGACTTCATTTCACTAAGCTCCATCATCTTGCTGCATTCTCAACACTCCCTCTCGGCAAGATATGGATTATCTGCAATCCCTATCCTGCCTCTGTGGAATTCGAACTTGCTCCTGGTGAGCGCCTTCGTCAGGATGTCGGCATCCTGATCCTCCGTGGGAACATATGAAAGCATCATGATCCTCCGCTGAACACAATCTCTGATATGATGGTACCTGATGTCGATATGTTTGGACCTATCATGAAAAACTGGATTAGCCGAGAGCTTGATGCAGCTCTGGTTATCACAGTAAATCACTGTAGGCTCCAAATGCAACCTGAACAAACATGCGAGGATCTTCCTCATCCAAATAGCCTCGCATGCAGCCAAACTTGCTGCCATGTACTCGGCCTCTGCTGAACTGAGTGCCACGGATCTCTGCTTCCTGCTGTACCAGGAAACTGTTGTCGACCCAATGCTGAAAACTCCTCCATAAGTGCTCTTCCGGTCCGTTGGACTCCCTGCCCAATCTGCATCAGTGAAGCCAGAAAGCTTCACTCCATCCTCCTGTCTGTACCATAGACCATATCCCGATGTGCCTCTGATATAGCGCAATACATGCTTGCCTGCCTTCCAAAAGAGCTTGGTAGACTTAACCATAGCTTGCGAAAGCTGGTTAACTGCATAGCATATATCGGGTCGTGTATTGACCAGATACATAAGCGACCCCACCAACTGTCGATAGACAGTGGCATCCACTACCTCCGCTGAAGTAGCATCCTCCTTCCTCCAACCACCAGGAAGAGGAGTGTCAACAGGCTTGCAGCCTTGCATGTTGAACCTCTCCAAAATCTCTCGAGCATACTTGCCCTGAGAAACAAACAGTCCTCCACTGCGCTGCCAAATCTCCAATCCCAGGAAATAATGAAGGATGCCCAGGTCCTTCATCTCAAACTCTCGTGCAAGATCCTCCTTGCATGAAAGTATCAACTGCTCATCGCCAGTCAAAATCAGATCATCTACATACAGTACGATGATCAACAGCTTCCCCTCCACCACAATCTGGTACAGGTTTGGATCCGCCTCACTCTTGGAGAATCCGAGCCCGGTGAAGTAGCTGTCTATCCGAGTGTACCAAGCACGAGGTGCTTGCTTCAGCCCGTACAGTGCTCTCTTGAGTCGGCACACATGCGACTCACTGCTGAAGATCTCAAAACCTTCAGGCTGCTCTATGTACACCTCCTCCTCAATAACTCCATTGAGGAACGCGGTCTTCACATCCATCTGATGAATGTGCCACCCCATCTGCGCTGAGAGAGCAAGGATCGTCCGTATGGAAGAGTACCTTGCGACAGGTGCAAAAGTCTCCTCATAGTCGATCCCCTCGATCTGTGAGAAGCCACGGGCGACAAATCTCGCCTTGTACTTCTCCACACTCCCGTCAGCCGCCTGCTTCACCTTGTAGATCCATCGCGAACCCACCATTGATTTCCCAACCGGTCTTGGGACAATCTCCCATGCACTGTTCCTGATGATCGAATCATATTCTTCGATCATGGCATCAACCCATGCGGGTTCCTCCACAGCTTCCTCAAAAGAGGATGGCTCCGTCACAACACATTGACTCACAAGAGTCATGTATCCAGTGTACCGATCCGGTGACTGTCTCTGTCTGCGCTGTGCTGTAGGTGGTCCTACAACCTTCTCTGCATCCCGAGCCAGTCGCTCAGCTTCTGTAGTGCGCATGCGCCCTCTGATGGTTGGCGCTGCCTGGGTGGTTTCTTCCACCTCCTGAACCTCCTCTTGTGGCTGATCCACATCCGGAAGCTCTTCCTTAGGAACTAACAGCTCCTCATCTGCATGCAAGTGTAGCTCCCTCTCAAGCGAACACTGCATGGCTTTCTCCTCCTGGAATTTTATATCCCGTCGCACAACAGTCTTGCGACTGTCTGGCACATACACTCGATATTTATGAGGTGTATCAGTGTACCCCACAAATATTCCAACTTCAGCAGTTGGATCCAGCTTCCTTCTCGCATCCTTCGTCACATGCATGTAGACAGGAGAACCAAAGATCCACAAATGGGAAATATCGGGCCTCTTGCCAGAATAAGCCTCCTCCGGTGTACTCATGCCAAGAACCTTGTGAGGACAACGGTTCTGCACATACACTGCTGTATTGCATGCCTCGGCCCACAAGTGAAGGGGTAGGCCCTGATCATGCAACATCGCCCGTGCAGCACCCACGATCGTTCTGTTCTTCCGCTCAGCCACCCCGTTCTGCTGTGGGTTATGGGGTGCGATGAGGTCTCTCCGAATCCCTTCTGCGCTGCAGAACTCCTTGAATTCAGCCGAGATGAATTCACCACCGTTATCACTCCTTAGAGCAATCACCTTCTTCCCCGACTCCTTCTCGACCAGTGCTTTAAACTCACAGAACTTAGCGAATGTATCGCTCTTCTTCTGCATGAAGAAGATCCAGCACTTTCGAGAGAAATCATCAACAAAGATCACATAATACTTGTGCTTTTCTGTCGAAGCAACTGAGAAAGGACCACACACGTCTGTGTGAACTCTCTCAAGGATCGTCGTGGCGCGACTATCCTTCTCGTGAAAGGTGGCTTTCACATACTTCCCTAAAGTACACCCCTTGCACTGATCTGACTGCGCAAGGGTGCCCTTAGGAAGTCCGGTAGAAATCTGCTGCAGAATCTTCAAAGCTCCATGGTGAAGATGGCCCAATCTCCTGTGCCATAGTTCGCCCTCATCATCCCGGCTCACCACATCTCCAGCCTTGCATGCCATAGCTGCGCAGTCATCTACCTGCAACTGATAAAGGTTCTGAGTTCGAACCCCTATCTTACGGGTCTCTCCAGTAGTCTTACTGCGCAGGAAAGCTTTTCCTTCGCTGAAGACCACATCATAACCCTTATCCTCCAACATCGCTACTGAAATCAGGTTCTTCTTCAATCCAGGTACATGCATGGCATCCTTTAAGACAAAGGGTTTACCAGACTCCCTCTGAAAGGATACGGTACCGATACCAGTCGCACTGTATCTACCGTCATCGCCCATCTCGATGTGCATACCCAAATCCTTGTCCTCCAGATCTGAGAACAACTCCCCATCTCCCGTCATATGAAATGACGCACCGCTGTCCAAGAACCACACCGATCCCATCACACTTGAAACCAAGCATGCAATCAGTGAAAAGTCAAGCTCGAACTGTGAAGCCAAAGCTTCTCCATCTGCAGATCTTTCCGCTTGCTTGTTCTTCTTCTTCTTTGGACAATTGGTAGCATAATGTCCGTGATCATGGCAGTGAAAACATTTCACTTTCGCCATATCTTGCTTCTTGCCCTTAGCTCCAGAATGAGAGGTTTTCTTACCCTTCCCTTTCTTAGCTTTGGACACCAAAGCGCAGTTTTCTTCATCAGCTCCCTTTGATGAAGATCCATCTCGAGTAGTCCTCCTTATCTCCTCCTGCATCAGATCTGCCCAAAGGCGATCCCATCCCGGCAGCTTCTCCCGACCATTGACACTATCTTGATATGAGTGCCAAGCCTTCGGAAGACCAAGGAGAGCCAGGTCGACCATATCCTCTTCATCGACAGTAACTCCCACACTTCCCAGTTCATCTCTGCATTGAGTGAACTTCGTGAGGTATTTAGCGATACTGTCGCCCTTCTCCATCTTGATGTTCTTGAGCTTGTCTTTGAGCGCCAGCTTCCTTTGGTCACTCTTACTCTGGAATAGATCCGTCAAAGCTTTCCACATTAAATATGGAGTAGCCTTACCATGCAGGCTGGATACAATATGATCCTTGACGCCCTCCAACAGGATCCTTCGACATTTCACGATCTTCTTTTGCCATGCATCGACCAAAGCTGCATCAGTGGGCTTTGGGACATCCGCATCCACGAACTCCTTCAGACCATTATCTTCTAGCACTGCTTCCATTCGATCCTTCCATGCAACATAGTTCGAACTGCCTTCAAGAGCATATTCGGTACTTGGATTGAAGGAAGACATTTTCAATACAAACTCCAAGAAAAAGTGCTATTTTCAAATTCGAATTCCAAACTCCAGCTCTATCGGCTTCAAGTCTACACTTGAAAACAAATTATTTCCAAATCAGAGATTGACTGCATGGGCTTTTACCAGACCTTTCACTTTCCAAAGAAAGATGAATCCGGAGGCTATCTGGCCCGTATGCAGGCTCTGTCCGAGGAAATAAGTTTGCAATCACCGCAATAGATCTCGACAATTAATATTGCTCTGATACCATGTAGAAATTAGCTGAATAAATCACTTATTCAATGGAGATTAACCCGATTACACATCAATTTCGAATTGCATGCATAACACATAATCTCATCTACAATTAATTGTCACATGCGGAAATAATAGAAGCGATCTCACATCAAATCAATCACACATTAACTCAGTATGTATGGGGAAAGCCTATAGCTAAAAACCCCGCAGCTATTGTGTATATTATAATGGAGAAATCATGTAACCAAAAAAGTACAATACTCCTCACAAGTACTCAGTACTTTCTCATAAAGTCACACACAATCTAACTCAGTTTTGAACAAGTCTCGGGTTCAAAACTCACTGCTGACTGCCTTGCCTCTATTGCAAAATTCGAATTCCAAACTCCAAGCTCTATCGCTTCCGATCTACACTTGAGAACAAATTATTTCCAAATCAGAGATTGACTGCAAGGGGCGTTTACCAGACCTTTCACTTTCCGAAGAAAGATGAATCCGGAGGCTTCCTGGCCCGTATGCAGACTCTGTCCGAGGAAATAAGTTTGCAATCACCGTAATAGATCTCGACAATTAATCTTGCCTCTGATACCATGTAGAAATTAGCTGAATAAATCACTTATTCAATGGAGATTAACCCGATTACACATCAATTTCGAATTGCATGCATAACACATAATCTCATCTACAATTAATTGTCACATGCGGAAATAATAGAAGCAATCTCACATCAAATCAATCACACATTAACTCGGTATGTATGGGGAAAGCCTATAGCTGAAAACCCCGCAGCTATTGTGTATATTATAATGGAGAAATCATGTAACCAACAAAGTACAATACTCCTCACAAGTACTCAGTACTTTCTCATAAAGTCACACACAATCTAGCTTAGTTTTGAACAAGTCTCGGGTTCAAAACTCACTGCTGACTGCCTTGCCTCTATTGCGCAATCATGGCCTGTATATGAAGAGATCCAAGGTTCGAATCCCCTTAGCTTGACTGCGCAATTGTCATGGACAATTCCTCCAAGTGTAATGCAAATCCCATGCAAAACTGATCCTCCAACTGATAGCTTTACTCACCCTTTCATCTACCTCTTCCACTGGCCTCCACTGAAATGATCATGCACTGTAGTGAACTGAAGTGTTCCTGAGTTGACTAATGAGTTAATAATTAGTGAATTAAATATTATTTAATTCACTCCACTCATATCTAGTTGATTAGCTAGTTAACTAATCCCAACTAGTTCAACTAAAACAAACAGAACACAACTCCACTATATGTCCCGTTAACTCCTCCAAAACTTCTGCCACTGAAGTCTAACTGAAGCCAACCATGCAAGATGCCATCAAACCCTAGGAACCACGTGATTCCTTATGTCAGTTGCATGAGCCACCTCCATGACTCAAACTGAAGTGCGCCAAGAGAGTAAACTGCTGTTTATAGTCAAAATATTATTAAGGGTAAATAATATTTGACTTCCATATTTTTAGGAGATCAGTCTAAAAATAGTCTGGGTCCTAAAAAAGAGGGTCTCATCTATTTTTACCGACATGTCGCATCCATCAAGAATCTCCAAGTAGAATTCCCAAATTATGCTCCGTATGTCTAAAAATAGACATAGTCTAAAAATAGACTTTGCGCCAGAATTTGCCTGCGGGCCCACTTAGTGAAGGCGACTTCATTTCACTAAGCTCCATCATCTTGCTGCATTCTCAACAACCTTCAAACTCGGTCTCGCCAGTACCCCAAGCCTCCCGCTCAGTTTGCCCCCGAGTCTCCTTCTTCAGGTTCTACAGAGCCTCTTTCGACATCCAATGGCCCCTTACATATCCCTCAACCCAAAGTTGAGGTTCATACCAAGATTCCTAAGGGACCATTACGTCGAAATGCTGCTTCTGGTCGAGATGCTCATTCGTATAGCATAGTAGATGATTTGGCGCAATCTCCTGCTGCCATTTCCACATTGGAACTCCTCCAGTTGTGCCCTTCCCAAAAGAAGGCTCTGCTATCTGCCGTGGGCGCTGTAGATCCTTTTGATGACCAAATGATTGTTTTCGACGCCCATCAAGCTGAACATCCTCCTCTCCCTGCTTCCGTCGCCTTCCAAATCCCAGTCAAAATCTGGAATGCCAACGTTTCTCGGTGTATAATTGATGAGGGGGCATCCACCTGTGTGATGTCCGCTTCGGTTTGGAAGCAACTCGGATCTCCTAACTTGGGCCCTTCCATGATCACCCTTCGAGCATGGGATGACCACGCCTCCCAGCCCATCGACCTTTTCCGTAATTGTCCTATCACCCTTGTCGGTAAGACTGTTTGCGTTGACGTCGAAGTCATCAATGCCCCTCTAGATTACAACATTCTATTGGGGCGAAGCTACACCTATGCCATGTCTGCTGTCCCCTCTGCGGTTTTTCACAAGATGTCTTTTCCTCACAATGGAAAGATAGTCACCATCGACCAGTTGACTTATCATGAGCCAAAGTCTCCGACCTCCCCTGAGACGACCATCTCTTCTATAGCCAATAAGCAAACCGTCGATTCCTTGACCAGTGTCTCCCCCGGCGTCTACAAAGATTCCTCCCTGCTTGGAACTTTTCCTGGTCTCCCCCCTCCTCACATCTCTGATCCCAGCTTATCGAATGTTTGCGTGATGCAATCGTCTCGGGCTGCCCTTAAGCGACTCGCTTCGGCTAGTCAGCAACCTCAGACTCAACCTCGCCCACAGCAACCCGCTCCTAGCCCTTCATCTCTGCCAGCCAGATCTCCTCCTTCTGGCCCTTCTCCTACAGCTGGTATCCATGAACCCCTTTATCCCCCTGGATCAGTACCCCCAGGCCTTAACCATCTCTGAGCCGTCCCTCCTGGTCATTATCCCGCTGGTTAGATACCGTTCCTAGCTCCCCCCCCTCGGAGTCTATTCGGTCCCCGTCATGGCCACCCTCTCTCTCCCTAACCTGACCCTGGGTATACTCGTCTGGTACCTTGACCCTCCAGCTGCTACCCCTTCTGGTCACCCCAAACCCTATCTTGCTTTGACACTGGTTCAACCGGTCCCCCTCGCTTCCTCTGTTGCTACCATGCCCCCTGCACCTCCCCAGGACCATACCCCTGTGGTGACAACTCCAGGAAAGAAAGGCAAAGCTCGCAAGGGGGCATCCAAAGACAAGGTCACTCCGACTGACCCTGCTCCTCCCCCGCCCGCAAAGCCTTGTGCCTTGTGTGATGTCGTCGGTCACGCCACCCATACTTGTCCTGAGTTACCCCGCATTCAACCCATGGTTAAAGTCACGTTCCTTGAGTCTACGGTCTCCGACCCTTCTCTTCCGTCCTCTTCCGTAACCAAGAACCCAAAAACTATTCGCACTAGCAAACCCTGCGGTTTGTGCGGTATCCATGGCCATCACTCCCACCATTGTCCTCACCTGACGCATTACTGCGCCTCTTTAGAATTAGTCCGAGAGTATGAGGTTGAACAAAATCAATCCGCCTGTCCCATACTCGCGCAGTATGCTTCGGGCCAGCCTGAGGATCCCCCCGCTCCCATCGACATTCCCCCCCCTGATGTTCAGATGACGGAGTCTACTACGACCATTCTTTACCTATCCTCCTCTGCGAGACACTTGGAGCCCAGTCCCCCTGCATCCTCCCCTGTTGTTTCGCCTGACCACCTCTTTTCTACCCATACACGAGATCACTCCACCCGTATCTCTGTTGACCTCCGCAGCTTGAGTCCTCGCCATAATTCCGATAGCCTTCATATACCACCCTCTAGTTTGTCTATGAGTCATAGTCATCCTGCTCCTTGCACTCCCTCCCGCAGTCACCGCTCGATGTCTTCTGTACACTCACGCTGCCATCATTGTCTATCCTCCCCTCATTTGTTATCTTGTAACACCATTCCGCACGACCCCCTGTCCACACCCTTTATCGGTTATGCCGATGGTGCAAGTCGTTACTCCCAGAATCTAGCCTCGACAGGTTGGGCCATTTTCACCCCCTTGCATGCCCTTGTTCTCTCAAACGGGGTCTGCATTGGTTCTGCCACCAACAATCAAGCCGAATATGATGCAGTGCGTGGTCTCTTAGCCGATGCCCTCTTTCATCGCATCCTCCATCTGCATGTTCGTTTGGATTCCCTACTTCTTGTCATGCAACTAAATGGTGTTTATCGTGTGCATAACCCTATGCCGTTTAGACGATATTTACGAGTGAAACTCTTGATACGTGAATTTGAAACCATAACTTTCAACCATGTACCTCGAAAACAGAATCACTATGTAGATAGTACTGCAAACCATGTTCTAGATTGGAATTTATCACACGCATTTCATACAAGACAATAACATTCATAATCATTAACAAAGATGCATATCCATAATATGTGTCGCAAAACATGTGTTTAGAGTCCATCTACTCTGATACATATGACATGCCCATCGCATGTTAACAAAAACTCAAAATTGGGGGCACCACCTGCCCCTACATACACACTAGGGGGCACCACATACCCCCCACCTACTCACTATTTGGTGGATCCCGAGCCAATGGCTCTGCTCCTGCAGCTCGTAGATCACGTATGCCTTGACCGGCCATCGCCATGCGCCGCATGACACCTCACCATTCCGAGGGTAGACCAATACATGGCTCCACGTACTGGTCATCTAAATCTTGCCACCCGAACTCTGAAACTCCGGTCAGCAACCTCTCACATCTACGACGGATGTCCTCCAGAAGGGCGGCCGCATCCTCATTGCGCGCTGCTCTCGACCCACTCGGCCCTGCAGCTCCCGATGCTGCCGGTCGTCCCATATATCCAGCCGGTTTTACCGGAGCTATATCTGCATACCAAAAGTCCATGAATCAGTACCATATCTACTATTCACTAACTTTAACATGCCCAAAAAAGAGTAGTTACTTGCCACTTACCATCAGGTCCCCATACTCGACCAGGCGGAAGTGGTAGGTCTGGATCCCCATAATAACTCATCCCACTATAGGGATAGTCGTCTATGTATAACGACATTTGATCCCAATGGGCAAAGAACTTAGGTCGAAACACTCGTCCGACCGCCCCTCCTCCTCCCCTACACAGTAGCCGCCCCCACCGGCGCATCCTGGGCTCTCTCGGGCCCCCATCTGGGAGCTGTATATGAGGTCGTAAGGTCAGGATCTTCTCAAAGAAGAAGGCACACAATAAAGTCCCATATGAGCAATCGTGGTTCACTTGCCGCTTGCAGAGCGAAAACTGTCATTTTAGCGACACCAGCATCATTTGGGCCCACCCATAGTAGGTCCCACTCAACACAATCTCCACAATCATCATCTGCCCCCCAGTGATGTGATGGAGCACCTGGTTGCCCAGGATATGCAGCACCGCTGCGGCCACTGCACGGGTCTCTAATCTCTCTAGATCCCCGATCGGTATCCGAGTCCCCTTGACTTGGAGACTCGGTCGACAATGTCGCTCCAAAAACTCCATGATATGCCGCCCCCACAGTAATACTGGCTGCGTGTTTCCCACCATCCCCAGTGGCGGGAGACCCGTCAGGAAATACACATCCTGGACTGTCAGTTTGATCCTGTGCCCTTGCACTAAAAAGACCTCATGCTCTGGATCCCAGTAACTGATAATCTGGGCCAACAAAGGCTCTCCCGCTCTCATCAAAGGGTTCTCCAAAAACTTTAGAACCCCAAACCTGGCCAACACACGACGGACACCCTGATCTGCCTGGATCTCTGTCCGTAATGTACCCAGGTCTCTCTCTCTCCAGTTAACCCGTATATCTGCCATATCTGCACAAAAACATCATCTTTGTCAGCATACAGATAGGGAATACCATAACCAAACACAAAAACCCAACTCTCAGCCATAAAACAGCACTAAAACCCCCTCATCTTCCAGGTCGCACTTTTTTGCCCAATTCTGGGACAGGTCACAGTTTTTGCCCTGAAACTTGCTTCCTAGGTCGCAATTTTTGGCCCAAAAAGTGCGACCCGACAGTAGAGATGAAGGAGGGTCTGTTACTGAGATTTTGGGCCCTAAACTGAACTTTCAATCCATCAAAAGGAAAGAGTAAGGTTAGGCCTCTTACCTGCCACTGACGGATCTCGATTCCAACGGTCGGTTTGTCCGCTACGCTCGCCACAAGATTTAGGGCCTTCTCTCCTCTCTACATTCACCACAGCAACACTAGCAAATGAGTGATTTTGAAGGGAAAAATGCCTTATTAAAAGAGGACCCTTGTTTCTTATTTCGCCTGCTGCGACCATACCGTAGCCCCGTTTGAGAAACCGTCTGCACCATTGGAAAGCTCTCACTGAGCCCTCAAATGGGTATTTGTTAATTTTTTGCGATTTGATACTTCACCAGGACAAATTTTGTCCAAGAAGGGTCACTTCACCTCTCCTTAAAATCACATTTCTTCACTTACGACACTTGTACTTGGGGCACCATTTTGCCTTCTTACTTGTCTTTGTTCGTGTCAATTTTCGTCATGAGTCACCATCTTGTACTCATGTTTTCATGGTCCCCCATTATACCGTTACTGTGTGGCAACACCATCGAGTCGCCCTTGTTTAGAGCATCCAAGTTGAGTCATAATTGCATCCATGGAGTCTATCCCGAGTCCCTTTGTACCCCGCTATAGCCCTCCATCCTTCATTGCTTGGTCTCTCTCTTGCGTCGCACATTATGGCCTTCAGTCCCATTGTCCCCTATCCCTTATGATATTGCGTCAGTTGCTGCCATGTCCTTCATGCCCTTTATGCTCTAACAAGGGAAGTCATCCATTCACTACTCAGTCCCTTCCATTTCACCATCATCATTGGTGTCAGTCTGTCCGTCGCTCTACTATTTTCTCTCGTGCCTTAGTTGAGGATCTCTCATTGCCTCACCTATGGCGGACCTCCTTCTGTCGACATCAGCTCCTTCATTCCAGAAGACAGGTCTAGAGGGCAGTGTACCTTGGTTCCAACTTTTACTCTTGTTCGGTGCCTCGAATCAAGAAAAGGGATATCTCATTTCCCTTTGACTTGATTGTTTCTCCACTCTAGCTCCTTTCAGCATGATCGAGATCCGTATACTTGATGGTTCAGTGATGCAACAGAAGCTCTTGGTGATTCTCGGGTGTGTGTGAGATGTCTCAGTCCTCATGAGGGGGTGGCCCTGCAGGTAGCCCCCCACATGCCTGGATGACCTCTTCTGTTGAAAATGCAACAAGATGATGGAGCTTAGTGAAATGAAGTCGCCTTCACTAAGTGGGCCCGCAGGCTATTTTTGGCGCAAAGTCTATTTTTAGACTATGTCTATTTTTAGACATATGGAGCATGGTCTAGGAGTTGCAGTATGCTATTCTTGGATGATTGGTCGAGTTGGTAAAAATAGATGGACCTCTGTTTTTAGACATACAGGTCGAAGTCTATTTTTAGACTGCCTGTCTAAAAATAGGTCAGTCAAATATTATTAGCCCTTAATAATATTTGGACTCTAAACTTCAGTTTATTCTCTTACAGCACTTCAGTTGGAGCTACGGATGTGGCCCATGCATCTGATAGAAGTAATTACGCTATTCCTTGGGGTTTAGTGAGCTCATGCATGGTTGAATTCAGTTAGGACTTCACTGGCAGAGTTTGGTGGAGTTGATGAGACAGTTGGCGGAGTTGTGTTCGGTTTAACTTAGTTGAACTAGTTGTGATTAGTTTAACTAGCTAATCAACTACTAATGAGTGGAGTGAATTAAATATTATTTAATTCACTAATTATTAACTCATTATTCAACTCAAGAACACATCAGTTCACTACAATGCATGGATAGTTCAGTGGAGACCAGTGGAAGAGGTAGATGAAAGGGTGAGTTTGCTATTAGTTGCGACAGCAGTTGTGCATGAGATTTGCACAAGCATTGGAGGAGATTGCCAATGATGATTGCGTAGTTGGAGCCAGTGAGATTGAAAATTGGATCTCTCATTAGACCAGCCTTGATTGCGCAATAGAGGCAGGCAATTAGTGTATGAGTTTTGAACCTGTGACTTGTTCAAAACCAAGCTAGTTTGAGTGTAACTTTTGGAGACAGTACTGAGTACTTGTGAGGAGTATTGTACTGAGATTGTTACATGTTTCTCTTCTATTATAATATACAAATAGCTGGGGGTTTTCATCTATAAGCTTTCCCCATTACATATTGTGTTTATGTGCGCATGCGACTGTTTCTATTTCCGCAAATTGATGATTGATTATAGAAGAGGTTATGTGTTATACATGAATTCGAATTAATGTATGACCAGGATAATCTCAGTGGATAAATCTTCATTATTCAACAAATTTCTACATGGTATCGGAGCGAATTGATCATCGGGATCTATTGCAGTGATTACAATATTATTTCGGTAGACAAAGTCTGTAACGGGCCAGGTAGCCTCTGGATCCATCCTTTCTCTGAAAGGTGATATATCCAGTAATGCCCTTACAGTTGATCTCTGTGCTAGAAATAATTTGTTCTCACAGATTTAGAAGCAGTTGAGTTTTTGATTTTGGAATTCAAATTGTGCAGCAGTTTTTTTTCTTGGTGCCGGAGTTGAAAATGTCTTTCAACGGTTTGCGACTCGAATATGCTCTTGAAGGCAGTTCGAATTATGTTGCATGGAAAGATTGCATGGAGGCAGTATTAGAAGATAATGGACTGAAGGAGTTCGTAGATACGAATGTCCAAAAGCCCACTGATCCTGCTAAAGTCGAGGCTTGGCAAAAGAAGATGGAAAAATGTCGAAGGATTCTGTTGGAGGGCATGAAGGATCACATTGTATCCAACCTGCATGGAAAAGCTTCTCCATATTTGATGTGGAAAGATTTGACAGATCTATTCCAGAGTAAGAGCGACCAAAGGAAGCTGGTGCTCAAGGATAAGCTCAGAAACATTAAGATGGAGAAAGGCGACAGTATCGCCAAATACCTCACGAAGTTGACTCAATGCAGAGATGAGCTGGGAAGTGTGGGGGTGATTGTCGAAGAAGAGGACATGGTAGACCTGGCTCTCCTTGGTCTTCCGAAGGCTTGGCATTCCTATCAGGACTCTGTCAATGGTCGGGAGAAGTTGCCGGGATGGGAGCGACTTTGGGCGGATCTCATGCAAGAGGAGATAAGGAGGACTACCAGGGACAGATCTTCATCAAAGGTATCTGATGAATAAAATTGCACTTTGGCTACCAAAGCAAAGAAGGGGAAGAGCAAGAAGGCTTCTCAGTCTGGTGTGAAAGGCAAGAAGCAAGACATGTCCAAGCTGAAGTGTTTTCACTGTCACCAGCACGGACACTATGCCACAAATTGTCCGCAGAAGAAGAAAAATAAGAAGGCTGCTGGATCTGCAGCGGGAGAGGCATTGGCTTCTCAATTAAAACTGGATTTTTCACTGATCGCATGCTTGGTTTCAAGTGTGATGGGATCGGTATGGTTCTTGGACATTGGTGCGTCATTTCACATGACCGGAGATCGAGATCTGTTTTCAGATCTGGAGGAAAAAGATCTTGGAGTGCACATCGAGATGGGCGATGATGGTAGATACAGTGCGACCGGTATCGGTACCATTTCCTTTAAGAGGGAGTCTGGTAAACCCTTCGTATTGAAGGAAGTATTGCATGTTCCAGGATTGATGAAGAATCTGATCTCTGTGGCGATGTTGGAAGACAAGGGGTATGATGTGGTCTTCAGCGAAGGAAAGGCTTTCCTGCGCAGTAAGACAACTGGAGAGACCCGGAAGATAGGCGTTCGAGTCAAGAACTTTTATCAGTTGCAAGTAGATGGCTGCGCAACAATGGCATGCAAGGCGGGAGAAGTGGTGAGCCGGGATGATGATGGCGAGCTGTGGCACAGGAGATTGGGCCACCTTCACCATGGAGCTTTGAAGATACTGCAGCAGATTTCTATTGGGCTTCCTAAGGGCACTCTTGCGCAGTCAGATCAGTGCAAGGGGTGTACTTTAGGGAAGTATGTGAAAGCCACCTTTCACGAGAAGGATAGTCGCGCCACGACGATCCTTGAGAGAGTTCACACAGACATGTGTGGTCCTTTCTCTGTAGCTTTGACAACAAAGCACAAGTACTATGTGATCTTTGTTGATGATTTCTCTTGGAAGTGCTGGATCTTCTTCATGCAGAAGAAGAGCGAGACATTTTCAAAGTTCTGTGAATTCAAGGCGCTGGTTGAGAAGGAATCGGGGAAGCATGTGAAGGCTCTTAGGAGTGACAATGGTGGTGAATTCATCTCTACTGAATTCAAGGACTTTAGAAGGGATTCAGAGAGAGCTCATCGCACCCCATAACCCACAGCAGAACGGGGTGGCTGAGCGGAAGAACAGAACGATCGTGGGTGCTGCACGGGCGATGTTGCATGATCAGGGCCTACCCCTTCACTTGTGGGTTGAGGCATGAAATACAACAGTGTATGTGCAGAACTGTTGTCCTCAAAAGATTCTTGGCATGAGTACACCGGAGGAGGCGTTTTCTGGCAAGAGGCCTGATATTTCTCATTTGAGAATTTTTGGCTCACCTGTCTACATGCATGTGACGAAGGATGCCAGAAAGAAGCTGGATCTGACCGCAGAGGTTGGAATATTTGTGGGGTACACTGATACACCTCACAACTATCGGGTGTATTTTCCAGACAGTCGCAAGACTGTTATGCGACGGGATATCAAATTTCAGGAGGAGAAAGACATGCAGTGTTCGCTTGAGAGGGAGCCACACTTGCATGCAGATGAGGAGCTATTAGTTCCTAAGGAGGAGCTTCCGGATGTGGATCAGCCATAAGAGGAAGTTCAGGAGGTGGAAGAAACCACCCATGCAGCGCCAACCATCAGAGGGCGCAAGCGCACTACAGAAGCTGAGCGACTGGCTCGAGATGCAGAGAAGGTTGTAGGACCACCTACAACACATCGCAGACAGAGGCAGTCACCGGATCGGTACACTGGATACATGGCTCTTATGAGTCAATGTGTCGTGACGGAGCCATCCTCTTTTGAGGAAGCTGTGGAGGAACCCGCATGGGTAGATGCCATGATCGAAGAATATGATTCGATCGTCAGAAACAGTCCATGGGAGATTGTCCCAAGACCGGAGGGGAAATCAGTGGTGGGTTCGCGATGGATCTACAAAGTGAAGTAGGCGGCTGACGGGAGTGTGGAGAAGTACAAGGCGAGATTTGTCGCCCGTGGCTTCTCACAGATCGAGGGGATCGATTATGAGGAGACCTTTGCACCTGTCGCAAGGTACTCTTCCATACGGATGATCCTAGCTCTCTCAGCGCAGATGGGGTGGCACATCCATCAGATGGATGTGAAGACTGCGTTCCTCAATGGAGTCATTGAGGAGGAGGTGTACATAGAGCAGCCTGAAGGTTTCGAGATCTTCAGCAGTGAGTCGCATGTGTGCCGACTCAAGAGAGCACTGTACGGGCTGAAGCAAACACCTCGTGCTTGGTACACACGGATAGACAGTTATTTCACCGGACTTGGATTCTCCAAGAGTGAGGCGGATCCTAACCTGTACCAGATTGTGGTGGAGGGGAAGTTGCTGATCATTGTACTGTATGTAGATGATCTAATTTTGACGGGTGATGAGTTGTTGATACTTTCATGCAAGGAGGACCTTGCTAGAGAGTTTGAGATGAAGGACTTGGGCCTCCTTCATTATTTCCTGGGATTGGAGATTTGGCAGCGCAGTGGTGGACTGTTTGTTTCTCAGGGTAAGTATGCCCGGGAGATACTGGAGAAGTTCAACATGCATGGCTGCAAGCCTGTTGATACTCCTCTTCCTGGAGGTTGGAGGAAGGAGGATGCTACTTCGGTGGAGGTAGTGGATGCCACTGTTTATCGACAGTTGGTGGGGTCGCTTATGTATCTGGTCAATACACGACCCGATATATGCTATGCTGTTAACCAGCTTTCGCAAGCTATGGTTAAGCCTACCAAGCTCTTCTGGAAGGCAGGAAAGCATGTATTGCGTTATCTTAGTGGCACATCGAGATATGGTCTATGGTACAGACAAGAGGATGGAGCGAAGCTTTCCGGCTTCACTGATGCAGATTGGGCAGGGAGCCCAACGGATCGTAAGAGCACATCTGGAGGTATTTTCAGCATCGGGTCGACAGCAGTTTCCTGGTACAGCAGGAAGCAGAGATCCGTGGCACTCAGTTCAGCAGAGGCCGAGTACATGGCAGCAAGCTTGGCTGCATGCGAGGCTATTTGGATGAGGAAGATCCTCGTCGGAATGTTCGGGTCGCACTTGGAGCCTACTGTGATTTATTGTGATAACCAAAGTTGCATTAAACTCTCGGCTAATCCGGTATTTCATGATAGATCCAAACACATCGACATCAGGTACCATCATATCAGAGATTGTGTGCAGCGGAGAATCATGTTACTTTCATATGTTCCCACGGAGGATCAGGATGCTGACATCTTGACGAAGGCGCTCACCAGGAGCAAGTTCGAATTCCACGGAGGCAGGATAGGGGTTGCAGATAATCCATATCTTGTTGAGAGGGAGTGTTGGAAATGCAACAAGATGATGGAGCTTAGTGAAATGAAGTCGCCTTCACTAAGTGGGCCCGCAGGCTATTTTTGGCGCAAAGTCTATTTTTAGACTATGTCTATTTTTAGACATATGGAGCATGGTCTAGGAGTTGCAGTATGCTATTCTTAGATGATTGGTCGAGTTGGTAAAAATATATGGACCTCTATTTTTAGACATACAGGTCGAAGTCTATTTTTAGACTGCCTGTCTAAAAATAGGTCAGTCAAAGATTATTAGCCCTTAATAATATTTGGACTCTAAACTTCGGTTTATTCTCTTACAACACTTCAGTCGGAGCTACAGGGATCTAACATTTATACGACGAGAAGGAATTATTCATATGCTATTCCTAGGGGTTTGGTGAGCTCATGCATGGTTGACTTCGGTTAGGACTTCAGTGGCAGAAGTTTGGTGGAGTTGATGAGACAGTTGGTGGAGTTGTGTTCGGTTTAACTTAGTTGAACTAGTTGAGATTAGTTTAACTAGCTAATCAACTAGTAATGAGTGAAGTGAATTAAATATTATTTAATTCACTAATTATTAACTCATTATTCAACTCAAGAACACATCAGTTCACTACAGTGCATGGACAGTTCAGTGGAGACCAGTGGAAGAGGTAGATGAAAGGGTGAGTTTGCTATTAGTTGCGACAACAGTTGTGCATGATATTTGCACAAGCATTGGAGGAGATTTCCAATGATGATTTCGCAGTTGGAGCCAGTGAGATTCAAACTTGGATCTCTCATTAGACCAGCCTTGATTGCGCAATAGAGGCAGGCAATTGGTGGATGAGTTTTGAACCTGTGACTTGTTCAAAACCAAGCTAGTTTGAGTGTAACTTTTGGAGACAGTACTGAGTACTTGTGAGGAGTATTGTACTGAGATTGTTACATGTTTCTCTTCTATTATAATATAAAAATAGCTGGGGGTTTTCAGCTATAAGCTTTCCCCATTACATATTGTGTTTATGTGCGCATGCGACTGTTTCTATTTCCGCAAATTGATGATTGATTGTAGAAGAGGTTATGTGTTATACATGAATTCGAATTAATGTATGATCAGGATAATCTCAGTGGATAAATCTTCATTATTCAACACATTTCTACATCTTCCTTTCAGCCTTCGATGCAGCTCCATATATTTGATGATGTCGGCCTCAGCCGCTTGCAGCGCCTCTTTGATTTGCATGTATCAGTCAGATTTTGTGAGCCCTTCCTCGCTTATAGAGGGCATTTGGGGTTGTACTTGTATCTCATGTACTCAGATATTATTGTATAAGTCCTGGCTGTTATCCCAGGCACAACATGTATGTGGGATTCCTCATTGTATTCTTATCTGGCTCATGTCTATGCCGGTTGTACTTTATGGTTCGGTGCCTTGTTTACTGGACACATTATTCTTTTGTACTTTGTCTCGGCGGGCATAGGTATGCCTCCCCCGCCGCCTTTAGCACAGGTACCCTCTCATAAAAAGAGACTTGTTGCACCTGCGAGTCTCGTCTCCTTAGGGTCTAGTTCTTCAGCACACTATCTACCTTGCATTTCTCTCTCTGACTTCCCTTTTGTTGTCTGGTGATTGAGTTCTTACAACGTACTTCGATCATACGATTTTCTCCTGACACTCGCATGCTGGGGGGCAATCTATTACACCATTTTTTGGTCATCTAACCTATTATCATTAGATGGACCCAAGTACACCATGTAAGACCAATTTTACCCTAAGTAAAATTGCCTTCACTATGTGAAATAACTTAATAAACCACATTTATTAGGTTGTTTATGGTCTAAACAGGAAACCCCAAAAGGAAATATTAAACAAATCTATATTTGTTTGATTTTCCTCATGGAATAATTAATTAAACCATAATTTAATTATTATTCCTAGTCATATTTAACCCAAAACAAAGAAATTAATTAGATAAACCTTTATTTATCTTATTATTTTCTAGGAATAATTATTTAAATCTTATTTAGATAATATTCCTTGTTAAATATGACCAAATCACCTACAAATAATTAAATAAATCATTATTTATTTGATTATCTTCTAACCGCTTCCTTAAAAAGATAAATAAATCATTTATTTATTTATTTTTGACAAATTAAGGGATTTGACCAAGTCAAATACCTTTTCCCTCCAACAAATATAATAAAATATTCCATAAAAAGTGGATCTAGATCTGGTTAACCCATGCACCAAGATCTAGAATGACCCAATATTTTGTTATAAATAGGAGAGTTTTTCCTACCATTCTTCACCTTTTGTTGCCTATTAGATCACTCTGGATCTATACACTTGGTCACATTTTTCTACATTATTTGCTGTGTGAGCTCCCTTTGAGTTCTATCTTTGTCTGGGTTTTCTACACCAACAAGAGAGAGAGATTCTAGATCTGAAGTGCTGAGGACTTCCAAGAACCCATCCCATTGAGGATAATTGGAAACATATTCTTGTTTTCCTCCCAGGTGCCCTTAATACAAAAAATTCTTTCAAAAATTGTTCTTGTCTTGTCTATTGGATATATGGAGCAAACCCTTCTTTTTACTGCTTAATGTCTTTCTATGCATAGATCTGGTTTTTTGCAGCTCTTGTCTTGATCAACTAACTGCAGATCTGAAGATATTGGCAGCCACTTTTGATGTTAGGGCTATTAGTTATGCGTAGCTAAAGTGGTCCTTTTTCGTACACTTCGACAAAGGATTCATACTAACAAACATTTGGAGTGTAGAGGTAGGAAAGAATTAAGACTGATTGTTAGGTGTAGATTGTTATATCTGTTTGGGTTGTTTGGGTAAGGACTCCTACTAGCTGTGTGCGTGGAGATCCTCAGTCCTGCTGTGTTCGAACCCTGCTGGCTATGTGTGCAGAGATCCTCAGTCCTGTTGTGTGCGGACCCTGCTGGCTGTGTGCGCAGGTTGCGTTTGGATTGTAATAGGGTTTTTGGATGCTAATATATGTGGATAGAGTTAAAGTATGTTTGTGTTATCTGATCTGATGTGTTACTGTTGAGGTGAACCTTTGGAATCTTTTGGAGCTACGAATACAGTTGTGTTATCCGTTTATGTTGCGAATATGTTTGCATTATGGTATGAAGTGTATCTGTAATCTGTTATTGATGCGTTTATGATGTTATGTACCGATAACTGCTGATACACACGTGGATGCAAAGGTACTAACTAGATCTGTGCATGGTAATAACTCTGGTATGATTAGTTGCAGATTATACTATTAAAAAACCTATGAATAGACCTGTCTTGTGCGAGCCTGATAGGTTGCTAACTCGAATCGGCTTGACTTACCTACTCTCTCTTAGGGTGCGGAAACCTGGTTCCAACACCCTCCCATACTGCTTCGAGTGAGACTTTGGCCTACATAAGTAGGTCACTGCCAAAAGGGCAGGTAGTATAGGGGTTTGTTGGAAAACCTTAACCTCCGAACAAGGGTTAGGACCCCCTAAGCCAACAAACATAATATCCAACCTCTGTGATCATCTCACATAACTTCATACAACCGACATTTATAAAACATATTTTAACAAATGGAGAAGCAATGATTTCACTCAGCTTGATTGGCTCAAATCTTGAATGATATCCTCCCTTTTGCACTTTCTTTTCACTCTCTCTTTCACTCTCCATGAAATTTTTTGAAGGATAGACTGAGAACTCTAGCCAAATTTAGGGTTTGGATAATAGTTCACAGTGGTTTTGAAAACAAAGGAAAGGTAGTGGTGGTATGGAATTTTCCTCAAGGGTTTTGAGGAGACAAAGGGAAGTATGACATTAATTTTGCAAATTTATTTCGTGAGATAAAATTTTGGGGTGAGGAGTTTGTGAACTGTGCAGTGGAAATTTAGCAGAAGGCTAGGGTTTAATGATGTCAATGGTAAATATGTAGTGAGTGATGGGAAGTGAGTAGGCTAGGGATTTCGTGAAGGATAGGTGATAGTTTAAAATAATAAAATCTAAGATTCCTTAACTAAAACAAAGGAGAATGAAAACTGCTGAAAAATTTGCTGGAGAAAACCCTGAAAAGAAATCACTTTATCCTTGATAAAATTGCTTGAAAAGATGGTGATCAGATTTGGATTAAGGAACTAAATGATAGCTCAAATTTCAAAGTGTTCGGAAGTGTTCCAAACCAGAGCGATCAGATAGATCACATCTTCCAGATTCTGACGTCGTGAACAATTCAAAAAACCGATATCGTATGAAGAAATTATCGCGATTTGAAAAGTCTAGTAAACTGCAATTTTTGACCTTTGACCAAGTTTGAATGGGCATTTGAATATTCAGAAAAAATAATATTCTAGGGAATATTCCTAGAATATTCCTTAGAATATTCCTTGGAATATTCATTTCAGGCCAATTAGAAGTTGACAAGTGTTGAGTGGTCATTCGTGCAGAGTTTTTGTGGGCCAATGAAAAGGCGCCACGTGGCCCTTGAACCACCTCAAAATTTTGTTGGGTCCCTGAGGTTCGACCTCGAGACCTATTTCACAACATGCGGCCGATTTAACCATCTCTACTACGGTTGATTCTTAACCTATGAGTCCGCAAATTTTATTTAAAGTGTAATAGTTTCACATTTGAGGGTCCGGAGGGGCCAACCCCTCCGCACATGGCCTGCGGCCCTTGACCCTGATCCAAGGGCTTAAGCCCCTAATCACCAATGTTACTTGTCAGTGTTGGAAGCAATCACATGTGCAGTTAAGTTGTTTTGACGGTTTCTCAAAACAATTATATTAACGTGGGTTTTAAATGGTTCAACCACAGTTATAGCCTATGTTTTCGATAACGGATATGATTAATCCCATAGTTTTGGGACATTTGACCAAATGATAAATTAAATTCTAAATCTACTTCAGTGGTAATTATGGCAGTGCTCCAAATATGTGGATTTGGCCAAATTTATTTGGGTTAACTGCAGTTCCTCCACAATTAGTGGAGTTGATTTAGGGGTTACTGGACAAAATTTGTTTAGGCTCTATCTTGAGGTAGATTCGACCATTATGAGAGTGTGAATAGTCAATTTTGATTATCTTGGACATTACAGAGCCATTGGTGAGGGTTTCAGAGCCATAAGAGAACTTCTGAGCATGATTTTTCTTCAGAGAAGTTTTAGGGGCCACCAGGAGCCACCAACAGTATGAGGCCTAAGCAGGGCAGCTAGAGGCCTTAATCGGGAAACCAATAGTCAATTTTGGATGTTTCATACATTATGGAACTAATGGTGAGGTTTTAAGAGCTAGTAGAGGAATTATGAAGGCCTATATTCTTCATATAAGTTCCAAGGGCCACTAGGGCCAATAGGGGCCAGCAGGAGAATGAGGCCTATCCAGAGCAGCTAGTATCCATTCTCAACAAAAAAGGTATATTATGAATATTTTTAACCTTATAAATTCAACGCATGGATTTTCAGAATCTTTTGAATACTTCTGAAGGCCGAGATGCTTCAGGGAAGTTTTCAGTGAACCGAGAGCCAGGGGGTGCCACCAGGTGTTGGAGGCGTAACTGGAGCAGCCGGAGGAAAATTTTAGTAAGTGAATAGTCTATTCTGACTATTTTTAACATTAAAAATGAAATGGAGGGATTTTTAGAGTCATTTGGACACTTATAGAGACAAAGAAGCCACAAGGAAGTTTCGGGCAGCCCAGGGCCAACAGTGGATGGAGGCCTAGATTGGGGAGCCAATGCTTATTGGGAGAAAAAGATAAGTTTATTTTAGAGGTATGATATATGATGGAGATATTAGGTGAGGTTTCAAGGATAGAAAAGGACTTCTAGGGAGTTTGTTCCAAAGAGAAGCTCAGGGAAGCTTAAGGGCACTAACAGATGAAGTCAAGTCTAAGGGGAACCTAGATCTATCTTCAGAGTGATAACAACCATTCCAGGGGTATGATGATAATATAAACCCAAGTTTAAAGCCCAAATAGCCATTGGAGTTAAGTATTTACTTGTAAAATAAAATTTTCACCATAATCCCAAATAGCCTAGTTAGTTGACATAGGCTCAAGGAGACGTAGCCCACGATATTCAGGTGAAATCCTATATTTAATTTGTTGTTCTGTGTTTATGCTTATTTTCTGCATTATACGGTTGTTGCACATGATTAATATCAGCAAAAACAAATGTTCTTAAAGCACTTAAACATTTAAAAAAAAAAACATACACCTATTTCAAGTGTTCAATTATGCATAACCAAGAATAAGCTAGATATTTTATTTGTTTAACTGAGTGGGAGGTGATTGCGCATAAGAATTTCAACTTATCCACCCATTTTCAGATCATGTTGGTATAAGAGCACTAGGTTGCTTGCTTGAAAGAGCACAAGGTTGCTTGCTTAACTTGAAATGTGTTTAACAGTGCAAATAATTTTACTATTTGCAAATTGACTCATGCTACAAGTTTAAGTTTGCTAGAGGTGAAGGGAAGCTACTGTTAGCTGATTCCAGAAGAGGAAAATAAGGAAGAAGGGTTGAAGGCAAATTCCTTACCCAAAGGATCTCAAGGCAATCCTTGAAGCATAAGAGGGTTTGTTTGCAAAAGGCTACTTGACGAAGAGCTTGACTCTACAACCATTTTGTTCAAAAGCTTTGTCATTTGTTTTTGAAAGATTTGTGAATTTTTGTTGAAGTTATTTAGTTCATTGACATAATGATGAAAACTTAATGAAGTGAGGTTTAAAAATCCTCCTCCTTCACAAGATTCTTCGATGAAGACATGAAGTGAGACTTTTACATCCTGAAGGATAGGGTGAAAATTCTGTTTGAAGTTAGAAAGGAAAGCACTAGACTTCGTGAGAAATTGGTTGCTATGAAGCAAGAGAAAAAAATACTTCTCCAAAGAATTCATGAGATGGAGATGCAGCTCCATCAAGCCCAAGAGGCCTTAACCAAACACATACGTGAATCAGAAGTAAACCACTCAAATTTGTCTTCAATTTCCTCTTAAAAAAGATGTGTAGGTTCATTTGAAAATCACACTAGAGGTATAGGGTCCAAGTTGATGTTAAAAATGGGCTATGAAGGCAAGGGTTTAGGCAAACATGCACAAGGCATGATTGATCCTATTATGGTTGAGGAAAGACCTAAGAAATTTGGTCTAGGATATGTTCAATCTTATGGCGAAAACTCTACAACCATGAAGGGATTTGAGGAAACTTCAAAAAGAAATTTTGTCACAAGTTATAAGCCACAAACATGTCAAGTTAGTTTTCAAGTTGATTTCTATTGTTTGAAGCCTATGTTGAAACAAGATGTGTGTAGACGTGCAACTTATGGTGAGCATGAGAGTTCGGACAACTACCAAGACATGAACACTGATGTTGGTCATCAAAAGAAAGCTGGAACCTGTACAAGTTCATCTCCTCATGAAGGTAAAAAATATGGACATCCAAAGAAAAATTTGAGGTATAATTTTTCCCATAGTCAAGTTGATTATGTTTATGAAAAGCATGCAAATCTGCATGCATGAAAGGAAGAAAGAGTTGTTGTGCATATTGTGGTCTGTGTAACCATGATGTTTCAAAATGCTAGAAGAGGATGAAGGCATACAAGAAATAGTTGAGGCAAAGGAAGCTTGCTCAAAAGGTGCAAAAGACTTTCACACATTGCCAGAGAAAGGGACATTTAATTGATCAATTTTGGACATTTCATCCAACTAATCATCCCAAGCATTTGAAGCAAGAGCATAGAAATAATGGTGAAATTGAAACCAAATATTCCATCATTGACGTGAGAACAAATGTTTCACATGAAGAATATTTTCAGCAGTAAAAATCGCCATGGAATTGGCTTGGTAAGAAGTGGTTTGAATTCTTAACTTAGTAAGACATACATTCATTTGTACATATGAAAATTTCAGTTATGTATGCATTTCTGTTGAAAAATTATGTTTTTTTGAGTCACCCTGGATTGATGATCAAGGAAATGATGTTAAGCTACGTTGTATAAATTTCTCACCAAATTTTTTTGTGTGAGTTCAAGGAAGACAACTCTTGACAGGAGGACAAGAGCATCTAAGAGGGGAAGTGTTGACTACCTTTGATTTGGGCTCAAAGGAACTAAGACAAGCAGGGAAAGGTGAATGAAGGCTGGAAATGTGAGGGTGATGTACTCTCATCTGCTGAACAGATAAAGTAATCAGTCTTTTCGAGTCCAAAAGATTCCCAATGGGGAGGTGTAATCAGATTTGGCTCAAGGACCTAAGTGATAGTTCAAATTTAAAAAACTTCAAAAGTGTGCCAAACGTGAGCGACCGGATAGATATCATCTTCCTGATTCCGGCGCCGCAAACGGTTCGAAAAACTGACACCGTATGAAGAATTTATCACGATTTGAAAAGTCCAATAAACTGTAATTTTTGATCTTTGACCAAGTTTGACTGGGCATTTGAATATTCAGAAAAAATATTATTCCAAGGAATATTCCCCATAATATTTGTTTCGGGCCAGATAGAAGTTGACAAGTGTCGAGTGGTCATTCGTGCAGAGTTTTTGTGGGCCAATGAAAAGGCATCATGTGGCTAGCCCTGAGGCCGTGACATGGCCCTTGAACCACCGTGAAATTTTTTGTTGGGTCCCCGGGGCTTGACCCTGAGACCTCCTACACAACACGTGGGTGATTTAACCATCTCTTCTATGGTTGATTATTAACCTACGAGTCTGCAATTTTTTTTTAAGGTGTAACGGTTTCGCATTTGGGGGTTCGGAGGGGCCAGTGCCTCCCCACATGGCTTGCAGCCCGTGACCTTGGGCCAAGGGATTAAGCCCCTAAACACCGTCATTAACCATTATTTATTGAAGTATTCACATGCGCTATTAATTTGTTTTGACGGTCTCGCAAAACAGTTATATTAACGCGGGTTTAAAACGATTCAACCACAATTATAGCTTATGATTCTGATAACAGTTACGGTTAATCCTGCAGTTTTGGGACATGTGATCAACCGATAAATTAAATGTTGTGGCTGTTTCAGTGGTAATTAGGGAAGCACTCCAAATATGCAGATTTTGTAATATTCCCATTATGGGAAAACTCAGCAATACATGCCAAAATAACACATTTTTCAGAAATGTATGAAATGAAAGTTAAATGCAGCCCATGGATCCATTAGATTTGATATTATAGCAACTAGATATGAAAGGAAATCAGAAAAAAAATCACTATTGAATAGTTAAACATGTCTCCCATGCCATAAATAGCCCAAAATCATGCAAAAATAGGAACTACAACCATGTATGAAAGCTGGAATACCATGACAGTGTTATTTTATTACCTCTGCAACAACAAATGGCCTTAAGTACATCCCCCACAAAACCACAAATAAAATGGCCAACATCAATGCTGCAAATGGCCTCAAGTACATCATAATACAATATACAAGAAGGAAAGAACCTCCTTGGTACAACATGCTGCTCACAAAAGAGTACAAATCATAATGCACGAATGTACATCCTCTACCATGTACCTTGGTCATTGAGCTGAAATGGCTCAATTGAAAGTTCTCCCTCACTCTCAATGAGTAGGGAAGTGGTTTTGACAACGTCTCCATCATCATCTGGGCTATGCATCACCCCATATGCTGATATAAATCTCATTGGAATCCCTCTCAAGTGAACTCCTCCAGTAAGGAATGATATGCATCAAGGTGCATGGAAAGAAATCCCACAAGTGCTGCATGTAGATCTCTCTTCTTATGCTTGAAAATCCAAGTCAAGAAGATCATATCAAGGTAATATATGTCTCCATCCACTACTCCATCACTCTCATCTCCTACTTGCCCATCAAGTGCATCATATTTGAAGTGATCCTGGGAACACTCCATCCAAAAACCCAAGCTCCCAAGTGACAACGGTGTTGGCCTTTGTAATATGGTTCCTGTCATCTCATAGCTCCATCCTTTGACATCCCACATGTCAAAGCCATCAATCATAATGCTGCTATGTGTGGGAGATTCCTCCCAAAGTGGAAGTACCACCTCATCCTCCAAAGTTAAGAAGTAGCCCCTTTGCACCATGAAAGTGCCATATCCTACTCCTGCAACATCATGCAAAGTATGGGAGGAGATCAGCCCATACTCTCTCAATAACAACCAAAGAAACAACAACTCTAGTTGCCTCCCCACACCATCATCATAAAAATCATGGAGCAATGTCATCATAGTTGATATTAAAGATATCACATCATCCCAATACATCAAAACTCCTTGCTGCCAAATGATGTAAGTGCCATGCCAAGTTCCATCCACCAAACTACTCTTGGAAATAGAATGTGTCATAGGATGACCAAACTATTTCAAGAGTAACCAACGCAGTCTTGCCTCCTTCTGCCTAGTATCATAAATCTGCAAGTGGTTTTCCAACCTCTTGCTCATCAACATCACCCATCCAAACCATGGTGAGTGTCTATAATCATGTCCCAAAGTGGCATCCCTCCAATGGAGAACACCATCCTCCCAAATCAGATTTCTTCCTTTGCATTTCATGGGATGTTGAAATGCCATCTCTTGGAGATCTCCAAATGAATACCACTCATCAATGACCAAGTTGACCCCATAAGGATCCAAATAGGTGGTAGGAAAAAACCTCCCATCACGATGTGAAAGATCCATCAAGAAGTATCCATCAAAACCATGAGAGATGTTATCCATGTCCCCCAACAACTATCTGCCCATCCTTTTTCATACATATGGGAAGGTCATTGGAATGATCCAACAATGGTTGGGCCCCCAACTCATCACTGCTGCTCAATGACAATGCTGTTGATCTCCATGATGGTGCAACTACTACCTCAATATCATATCCAATTTTGAACACATAGTTTTGCAATGTATTTTTCAAGACAATATTCATCCCATCCTCCAAGGATCTACATTCCAACCCCAAAGGTTGTGTGCAGGTCAACAATGATACACTAGGATGACTGTTTGTCTCTTCCTTGAATAAATCAAGGATGCTCAGCGCAATGAAATTTTGCTATTAAAAATCAACTATATATTTTGACCCTTGTTCATGCAATGGTACATTCCCATCATCCTCCATATGATGTATTGAAATAACAGGAAATGGAAACATCTGCATACCTTGGTACAACTTGGGAACATCTTGTACTACTACAAGGGTTCCTCCTTCCGGTGTGATGGCTTCACCAACTACTGATGATGATGACTGCTCCTCTATGGCTTCATCAACGCTGGTACAAGTCTCCTCCTCCTCATGCATATCCAGAATAGTGCATGGGACTCTAGATATCAAGAGACTAAGATCACTTTGCAAAGGTGCAAGTGTTCTTTCTCCTGAAGCAAGTGCTCCTGCAGTAAGTGGTGGTGAACGCTTCTTCTCCCCAGACTTCTCCTTATCAATATTCTTGATCAACCTTTGAGTAAAATATGCATATGCAGTCACTTCTGCATGACTCAAATGTATGAACCACCAATTGTTTGATTCACCTTGAAGCTGCAGTGCTGCAATCTCAACAACTTCTTTCCCTACTACTCGATGTAGCAAAAAAAATGCATCCAACTTCTTTCCCAAAGCCTTTGCTGTGCATGAGGATGACCCATCAAAGGTAGACAATAGAAATATATTTCCCTTCATTCTTTTATTGCTGCAAGGCCTCCTTTCTTCTTTGAGCTGAATGAACTATGGAAGAGTTATATTCTTCTTGATAGCTTTAGGTTGAGACTTATATTCTGCAAGATATTCGCTTATAATCTCATGATCTAAGTATTTTTCATTTCCATGCCTCTTATATTTCAAATAAAAGGCCATAGTATGTTTCTTTGGAGATTTATGCAATACCAGATCTTCTTTTTGCTGATAGGAAGTACCCAGACCTTCCTCATCTTGAAACCCTAGTGTGGTTTCATTTCTTTTCTTCATTCTTCTTTGCTGGACCTCCTGGGTGAGGTCCTTCTTACATCTGAAAAGAGATGAGATAAAACTCATTCCTCCCATGATTTTGATCTCTTTCTTCTTCTATATCATCTTGGCTTGAAACTCATAGGCTGAGCCAAAGATCATGCTCTAATACCACTGTAATATTCCCATTATGGGAAAACTCAACAATACATGAAAAATAACGCATTTTTTAGAAATGTATGCAATGAAAGTTAAATGTAGCCCATGGATCCATTAGATCTGATATTATAGAAACTAGATCTGAAAGGAAATCAGAAACAAATCACTATTGCATAGTTAAACAAGTCTCCCATGCCATAAATAGCCCAAAATCATGCAAAAATAAGGACTGCAACAATGTATGAAAGATGGAATACCATGACGGTGTTATTTTATTACCTCTACAATAGCAGTAGGTTGTACATCAAATCTAGAGCAAGTATGTGGACAAAAAGTTAGATCTATAGCAGATCCATGCACTATACAAGCTCCTTTATCAATCCCCCTTGGGGTTTTCACCAGAACACCATATACAAAGTGTAGATCTAAGATCTAAGACTGAAGATCTATGGAAATATTCATATATGGAAAGTGGATCTGATTTTATATAAAAAATAAAATGATCTCCTCCAACAGATCTCCAAAGTGAAGGGCAGTTTCCCAACACTCAGAAAATAATCTTTCCCAATGGTGCACTGAATCACCCTACAACATCTCCTTCATAAATTACATATATTTGGACTCCTTCTACACTGTAGGGGACAAAATGTTGTTGGCTTGCAACCAAGATATGAAAATGAAGCTCAAATTTTCCAACACTATCCTCCTAATGGAGTAGAAGACTCCTCCACTGAAAAGAAGCACTGAAATGGCCTAGATATGAAGATCTAGCTTCCACTTGCTGCAACTTACTGAAATAGTCAAACCCTCAATAGGATCTGCGCTATCAAAGGAAGATGAAGCTTGGCCTCAAGCCAGATAGTGGACAATATGGTGCAAGACTCCTCCAAGAAGCCTCTCAAGGAAAGAGAAGGAATTCCTAAACAGGAAGACCTTGTGCTAAACATCACTCTATCTCAGCTAAACAACTAGAGAAAGAAATATGTATAAAAAAACCATATATTCAGAAAATCATCATCATAAGCTAACCCCATATGGCTACCATCCTCCTCCTTATAAACATTATGAGCCTTCTCACCTTGGGTCCCACTCATTAGGGTTTCAATCTTCATGCAATGAATCTCCCTCCAAAATTGCGTTGTCCCATCATCAATACCACTCCTCCATAACAGCGCTGATGGATTTGGTCAATCTTGACTGGATCTCTGTGCAAAGTCTTCTTCCACACTCAAGGTGGCTTTATTATAACTATCTAAACAGATCTATATTCCCACTGAGTTATCTCCATTAATGTTCCACATCCTCCATCTTAGCTTTGTTGACTTGGTCAAACTTGACCTTGTCCACATGCATTTAGCCTTTGTTTACACATGAAGGTGGTTTTATCTAGTTATGAATATGATCCCTTTCCCATTAAGAGGGATTTTATTTCTGCTAAAAAGATTTATGGGCATCCCTTCCCATTTATTCATCTAACTATGTGTTTAGAGAAAAAATTAATATTCCAATTAGCTGCCTGCTAATGTAGGAATATTACAGATTTGGCCAAATGTAGTTGGGTTAACTGCAATTCCTCCACAATTAGTGGAGTTGATTTAGGGGTTATTGGACAAGATTTGTTTAGGCTCTATCTTGAGCTAGATTCGACCGTTCTGAGAGTGTGAATAGTTAATTTATAATATCATGGACATTATAGAGCCATTGGTGAGGGTTTCAGAGCCATCAGAGAACTTATGAGTGTGATTTTGCTTCAGATAAGTTCTAGGGGCCACTAGGGCCACCAGGAGTCAGCAGTAGTATGAGGCCTAGTTAAGGCAGCTAGAGGCCTTACTTAGGAAAAAAATAGTCAATTTTGGATGTTTTAGGCATTATGGAACTAATGGTGAGGTTTCAGAGCTAGTAGAGGACTTTTGAAGGCCGAGATGCTTTAGAGAAGTTCCAAGGGCCACCAGGGGCCAACATGAGAATGATGCCTATCCAGAACAGTCAGTATCCAATCTCAGCAAACCAATAGTATATTATGACTATTTTTAACCTTATGAATCCAATGGAGGGATTTACAGAAGCTTTTGAAGAAATTTGAAGGCTGAGATTCTTTAGGGAAGTTTTCAGTGAACCTAGAGCCAGGGGGCGCCACTAGGTGTTGGAGGAGTAAACTGAGCAGCCGAAGGCCAATTTCAGTAAGTGAATAGTATATTATGGCTATTTTTAACATCTTGAATCCAATGGAGGGGTTTTTAGAGTCATTTGGAGAATTCTAGAGCTAAAGAATCCACAAGGAAGTTTCGGGCAGCCCAGGGCCAACAATGGATGGAGGCCTAGATTAGGGAGCCAGTGCTCATTGGGAGGAAAATATCATTCTATTTTGGAGGTATGATATATGATGGAGACACTAGGTGAGGTTTCAAGGACATAAAATTACTTCTAGGGAGTTTGTGCCAAAGAGAAGCTCAGGGAAGCTTAAGGGCACTGACAGATTAAGTCAAGTCTAAGGGGAACCTAGATCTATCTTCAGAGTGATGAAAACCATTCCAGGGGTATGATGATATTCTAAACCCAATGGTACAAACCAAATAACCATTGGAATTAAGTATTTACTTGTAAAATAAAATTTTCATCATAATCCCAAAGAGCCCAGTCAGTTGACATAGGCTCAAAGAGACGTAGCCCACGATATTCAGGTGAACTCCTATATTAAATTTGATTTTATGTGTTGATGATTATTTTTTGCATTATATGGTTGTTGCATATAATTAATATCAGCAAAAAAAAATGTTCTTAAAGAAATTAAACAGTTAAAAAAAAAACATACACCTATTTCAAGTGTTTAATTCCGCACAATCAAGAATAAGCTAGATATTTTATTTGTTTAATTGAGTGGGAGGTTCTTGCGCATAAGCATTTCAAGTTATCCACCAATTTTCAGATCAGATGGTGTAGATGATCACTTACTGTTTGTAGAAGCTTTATGGATCTTTGAACAATCTTTAAAAGCTAAGACAACTTTGAATTTCACCCTGAAACCATGAAGAAATTCTGCATTTCAAAACCCTTGCAATTATGCAGAAATATCGCTAAAGGGTCACACCTAGTAGAAGGGTTGCGAAAGGGTCGCGCCCGACAAAAAGGTCGCGCCTGACAGATGGGTTGTAGAAGGGTCACGACTCTCTGAAAATGTAGAAAAAACTCTCCCTTTCTCACAAATTCTGCCTTCTCCCAATTTTCACAGTGATGTTAAGGGGATATAAGGACATGCAAAGTAAAAATGAGTTTAATTGAGCTCCTCCATAGGCTTTTGTGATTGGCTTTTGGTGTCTTAGTAATTAATGAGGTAGGATGGCCCACCTCACCAATTCATCTTTTCTTTTAGCCCTTTTAACTTTAGGACATTTTTGAAACTTTGGAACCTTAGGAACATTATTACATATAAAATCATAAATTACTTTTGAAATCAAAATTTATTGAAGATACTTGCTTATTACCACTCCTCCAATTGTTGGATTTTATGCATGTAATAGAAATTTGGTGACCTTGAAACCATAATGACCTAATGAAGACTCTTAACTGAATGGAATCATGATGGAGATGATTGAAATGATGATGACAATCTCTGAATGATGATACATTCAACTTATTTGATGACATGAACCAACAATTTAAAATTTTGGAGAGAGTGGAAATAGTCCTAGACCTAATGCCAAGTGACCAATTTTTTTCTTGAAGATTTAGTGAAATGAAAAAAAATTGACTTAGGGATCTTATTTAGATAAGATAAGAGTCCATTTGATCACTGGTGACAATATGCAAAGACTGACACTAACAACCACCACGATGGCAACCTTTCATTTGGACATGGGTAAACCTATGATAAAATTCATTGATACCTCCTTTGAACACTGACTTGGAATGGATAAAGGTTGTAATAGGCCCAGGGTCTTAATTGTCTCAACTTTATTTTGTTGGAAAACCAATCATTCTACCAAAAACTTCTGAATATTAAATTTAAGGCTCTCCCAAAAAAACCATTCTTGACCTTGTGGTAATATTTTAAAAATATTGAGTGCCATCCTAATGGGGAGGCGTGCAATTCCAAAATATTTTTTTTTTGAGTTGGGAATTCTTACAAATATATAAGTGATATTTATACCATAATGAATCATTTTTCCAGCTAAATTCATCAAATGTATTGGGATCTTGCTACACCTTTTGAATGAGTGTCCACACCTCTTCATCATTCTTCCATTCATCTCTTTCTTTGGTTATCCAATAAAGTTGGATAATATAAATGGCACAAATCAATGTTTCCACATCCTCATCCTTTCTTGAGAGTGCATCCGTAACATTTTTCTTCCCTTTTTTGTAGATGATTTCAAAGTCATAACCCAACATCTTTGTGACCCATTTTTGTTGCTCTTTTGAAGATAACCTTTGTTCCAAAAAGTATTTAAGACTATCATGTTATGTTTTTACCTTGACGTGTCTTCCCATTAGGTAAGGTCTTCATTGATTTAGTGCATGTAGTATTGCCACCATTTCCTTCTCATAAATAGGTTTGTGTAAGTACTTTCCTTTGATTGGACATATTTGAAAAGAAAGGGGTCTTCCTTCTTGCATTAAAACAACACCAATTCCATTTCCCGAGGCATCACATTCCACAATAAAGGTTTTTGTGAAGTCTAGTGTAGCTAAGATCGATGCTTAGCACATTACCTCTTTAATATTTTCAAAGGCCTTACTTGCTTCTAGAGTCCAAGAAAATGCATCTTTCTTCAGTAATGTTTTTAGAGGTGCTGCCATTCTCCCATAATTATTAACAAACTTACGATAATACCCTATCAACCTGAGAAATTCTATAAGATACTTTATGGTTGTGGGGGGATTTAATTTTTTTAGTGTCTACCTTAACACCCTCATGAGATACAATATGACCAAAATATTCCACCTCATGTACTCCAAATAAATATTTGGATGTTTTTGCATACAATTGTTTCTCCTCCAATAGTTTGAGAACCCTGTCAACATGTTTAACATGATCCTTCCAATACTTATTGTAGATTAGTATATCATCAAAAAATAATAACACAAATTTTATATGGAAGGGTTTGAAAATGGAATTCATAAAACCTTCAAATGTGGAAGGTGCATTAGTAAGGCCAAAAGGCATGACCAAAAACTCATAATGACCCTCATGAGTTATGAATGCTATTTTAGTAATGTCTTCAGTATTCAATCTAATTTGATGGTATCCTAAACGAAGATCCAGCTTGGTGAGGTAAATTGATCCATGTAATTCATCTAACAATTCATCAATGGCAGGAATTAGAAATTTATATTTAATAGAGAGCTTGTTAATCTCCCTTTAATCCAAACACATATGCCATGATCCATCCTTCTTGTGCACCAATACTACTAGAGCAGAGAAATAAATTTGACTAGGTTGAATTATATCGAAGGGGCATATGTAAGGCATGATGTTTGGAGGAAAAATTTTTGGAATCAAATTAATAGCATGATCATGATCATGAATAGGTGGGAGGCCTTTGGGAGTCTCAAATAACTTGGAATGATTGTCCAATGATTTTTGGAGATCTAGATAAATAGATTATTTCAATGTTTTAACCTCTAGTGAGCATAATTGTGGAATTACACCTTGTTTTTATTTCTTCAGAAGATTTTTCATACCATTATATTTGATTATATTTCCTAGTTTCCCTGTGATACCCCTTAATTCAACTTCCTTTCCTTCCAAAAAAAAATTCAAGAAAAGTTCTCGAAAATTAAAAGCTATCATCCCTAAAGATTGTAACCATTGGAATCCTATTACAACATTGGCACCAGCCATTGGAATGGAAAGCACTTCAATATTCAATACATATTCCTTCATGGTTAGCTTGATATTATTGCACTTTCCAAAGAAATTTATAGTTCCTCCATTTGAAACCATCACTTGACACTCTAGTGCTAGATATAGGGAGTAATTCAATTCCTTGGTTATCTTACAATGAATAAAATTATGGGTACTACCAAAATCAATCAACACTATTACTTTTTTATTCTTTATATATCCTTCTATCTTGAGAGTTTGAGGAAATCCATTACAGGATATGGCCAGATTAATTTCTTATTTCTCTCGGGTTGGTTCCTGGTGTATATCCTCCTCTTTTGACATTTCATGTTCTTTTTCTTCCTCCTCTTCATAATCTATGTAAAATAATTTCTTCTCAACACACTTAGGACCTTTAGTGTATTTTCTATCAAAAATATAACAAATATCTTTTGTTGTTTTTTCCTCCAATTTTTGTGGTGTAAACCTTGTAGGTTGTGGAAGGCTAGGTGCAACAACACTTCCATATTTATAGTTGTGAGTGGTATACTTCCTTGTTGCCATAATTTTGATTTGAACTTTTCTTTCCACCCTGAATTCCTTCTCTAATAAATTAGGTTCCCAAATGGGAACTTCATGTTGGATGGTATCCTTTAAATTCCATATGAAGACATCAATCCTATGCTCCTATGGAACATCAGTTACCATGATATTCAATTTTTGGAAGTCCTCAATGTGCTCTGCCATTGGACCCGTTTTTTTGAGATTTATCAATTGGATAAAGGAGGTGTTGCTATTTGTGTCATAATGTGTTATCATTTCATCTGTAAACATTGACCAAGTTACAAGTGGTTTATGAGAACCAAGCCATCGATACTATACAAACTTATTGGGTTCTAAATATAAATATGCAATGTGTACCTTTTGTGTGTGTTGCACATCATGGAGATCAAGATATTGCCCCATCTGGAGTATCCATGTTACCAGATCATTGACATCAAAATTTCTCATATCAATATTTGGAATGTGGTGAGTCTTAAACCCAAAATTGGAGTCTCTAAAATCATAATTCATATTAATTTTGTATGCATCATGATTTTCATGGATTACCTTGTCATCACTGAAAATCCTTTCTTGCAACAAATTTTTCAACCCTTCCATCTTGGCATTCATCATTGCTTCCACGTCTACTTTTAAACCATCATTCAAACCTTTTATTTATAATTTTAAACCATCCATGTCCCCTTTTAGTTCATATTTGGCTAATCTTTGTGAGAGTGACATTTGTTCGCGTAATTTTGATATATTATGATGTAATTCTTCCTCTTCATGCGCCACAGTAGAGATTTATGAGGGATTAATAGGAGTAGAATTAATTTGTTTGGGAGGAATTTTAAAACCAAATATTGATATATATGCTTAAATATTCCCTTGAAATCAATTCAACTGATTTTTATGTTGGAAATTTTGAGAGAGGGGGGGGGGGTGAATCAATATTTATTTTGACTAGTTTGATTCTTCAAAATTACAATCAGAGAAATGTATAATGATAATTTTATTACAAAAAAAGAAGGATTATAATCCTTTTTCAAATGAATATGTACAATAATATGTGAGGTTACAAGCCCTTTAATAATCCAAGCACCAACTTAGACTTTGATGAGGCTCTAACCTCTAGGGCTTTGAACCTATCTATTCCAAGGCACCAACCTTGTGTTTAGGGGCTCCTACCCCAAGGACACTAATCCTTCTTATTTTTTATTATTATATAGAATGTGAATAGTACTTACTTGAATGTCCTTGACATATTCTTCACTGTACAATTACTTCCAAAAAATCTTGATTGACTTCACTCTCCACTTGTCTTCGTTACTGGTCTTCAATTAATTGACCAGTGTTGTTATCTTCACTGCCTAAGAGGCAAATGTCACTTCTTGAATCCACAAGAAGTTTCACCATATGTACACCAGAAAATGAAATTTATTTCACAACTATCCCAGTGAAAATCCACCACTGTAATCAATATTAAAGAGCCACAATCCAAACAGGAGTAATATCCATAGTCCAGTGAAGAAACAATCCAAAGTTTAGCACCCACAGTCCAATGAAAATAGTACCCATATTCCAGGAAAAATATAGTCCAACAAACATGATGATACGCAATCACCATAGTATGAAATAAATACACAGTCTGAGAAGCAGAGGTGACCCGCCATATTTACAGTCCGAGTAAAGGAGATAATGTTGAGTCTCAGCCATAGAGTTTAGTATGAAGGCTGAGGTGTATGAGATGATACACTGTCCTAAGACTTCTAAGTTCTGTTGAGTGCTTAATTTACAAGGTCATAAAATTCAGTTTGTCCAAGTTGTTTAGTATATATATTAGGGCTCAATCAAATTCAAACAACTCCTCTCCTTAGGTATTATGATTTTTCTCCCTTGTGTTCACGAGTAGTGAACAATGTTCTGCTTTTCTGTGATGATAACCAAAGTTATGAAGTGGAAATGAATTTAAAACCGTATATATATAGCCTTCATTGTGATGACAAGCGAAGAGGCATGTCACAGTTAGGTAGGTCGACTTATATGCCAAGGGTAGGTCGGCTCAATGTTAGGTATAAATTTATAGACTTAAAAATTCAATATCTCCCTAGCCACTAGGAATTTTGAGGAGTGTGAGGGCTTGTTGGAAAGGAAAAATTATGATCTAAAATATGGGTTTGGAATCATATTGAGAGGTATCCTATAGATTAGTGAAAAAAATTTAAATGTGACTAGTCATCAAATAGTGTAGAAATGGAGGTAGGAAAGAATGACTTCATGGAGTAGGACAAAATGGCTTCATGGAGACATTTAGTAGGAGAGCTCTTACAATATTTCATCAATGAAAATTATTGACCAAAAATCTCCCCCTTTTTCATTGATGGAAATATTCTTCCATTCTCTCCCCCTTTGCCATCAATGGAAAATGGGGTGCCCAAGTACTCCCCCTATTGAAATGCTCCCCCTGTCATGCTACTTCTTGGTGAAAGGTCTGCTTAATTTGACGCAAGAGAAATAACCCCCATATTTTGGTGAATATGTTCAAATGATTCTCATGGAAGGAGTTTGGTAAAGATATCTGCAATTTTCTCCTTTTTATTGATGTATTCCAACTTGATGTTTTTTTCAGCAACCTGTTCATGAAGAAAGTGATATGTAATTGGAATATGTTTTTTCTTTGAGTGCATCACTGGATTCTTTCTGAGACTAATGGCACTAGTGTTTTCACAATATATGGTGATTGGTTTTTTAGTTTCTATGTTGACTTCAGTTGTAGAAAGGGACATAGATGATAGTTTTTTTTTGAGCCACAATCTCCCATAAAGAATGCATTTCTGCTAGTAATTTTTCGATCGTCCACGCTTCCAGCCAAATCAATGTTAGTGTAAGCTACCACAGTAAGAGTTGAAATATTAGGATACCAAAGACCAAAATCAGAAGTTCCTTTCAAATATCTAAGGACTCTCTTCACAACTGCTAGATGAGATTGTTTAGGAGCTAACTGAAATCTTGCTACCATTCCCACTGCTCGCATAATATTTGGCCTTGTAGCTATTAAGTATAGGAGAGCTCCAATTATTGACCTGTAAAGAGTTGCATCTATGATAGGGGAATCATCATCTTTGCTTAATTTTCAATATGTGGTCATCAATGTGCTCATAGGGGCACAAATTTCCATCCCATATCTTTTAAGCATGTTTTAAAGATATCTTTCTTGAGATATGAACACATTGGTTTGAGATACTTGTAGCCAAATAAAGTAGGAAAACTCACCAATCATTGACATTTCGAACCTTTTTGACATATTTAGAGAAAATTAATCGCTCATATTATCATCATTTCTAGAAAAAATTAGATCATCAACGCATACAAGAGTGACCAGTAATTTATCCTTTTCTATTTTCATGTAGATATTACTTCCTGCCACTCCCTTTTTGAAACCTTATTGTTGTAGATAGTGATCCATTTTTTCATACCAGGCTCTAGGAGCTTGTTTTAATCCATACAAATCCTTTTTCAATTTTCATACAAATTCCTTTCCTTCAGCGAGGTCAAACCCTTCCGGTAGCTCCATGTAGACTTCTTCCTTGAGTTCTCCATTAAAAATTTCCGATTTTACATCCATTTGATAGACCTTGAATCCTTTCGAGCAATTAAATTCCAAAAACATCCTTATGGATTCCAATCGGGCTACCGGTGCAAAGGTTTCTTGAAATTCCATTCCTTCAATTTGTGAGTATCCCTTGCAAATGGGTCTAGCTTTATTTATGATTATTTTTCCATCTTTATTCATGTTGTTTTGTTGAAATTTGCAACAAGAAACAGTGAAATTGGCATCCAGAAACAACATCCATAAAATGGCATTTAGAAATGGCTACCATGGAGGCTTTTGATTTAATTATTTCTTAATTAAATTAGAGGAAATGTGTGTCAAATTTATTTATCCCTTAAATAAATTGGAAAATAAATTGTAATCTTATCTCATAATCACTTGTAATAGTTAACTGAGTGTGATAGACTCAGCTAACTCATGAAATTCGAGTTGAGGGTGGTTGGTGAGGCATGCAGAGTGATTCTATTTGTTTTAGAGTCCAAATTGCAGTTAGTGTATTAGTTTAATGCATGAGAAATTAGTTAACTCAATTAGGTGAGTTAAAGTCAGTCTAACTAGTTGTAACTGATTGTTGCACTAGTGAGAGGTCAAGTGAATTAAATCAAATTTAATTCACATGCAGTGATCTATCAAGTGACTGATGATTTACTATTAATAGTTGCATGCATGTCAGTTCTGATTAAGACCCCGTTGAGACAGAGGTTAAAGGGAAGTTATCTATCAGTTGTATTTGTGGCAAATTGCCTGGGCACAATTGTATACACCATAGGATGCTCATGATGTATTGCGCAGTCAAGGAAGGATAATTATCCTATTAAATATGAATTAATTTCCTAGGGATTGCGTGAGAAAGGCAGGCTAAAGACAGGCTAAGAATTGGCTAAGTGTTGGGCCAATTTTGTCTAGATCAGCGTGAGACAGTTAGGGTAGTGCAACAGACTCTTGTGAGAAGAGTGCATTGTATTGTTTCATGATTCCTTGGTTCATTATACAATAGAGATAGAGGGGTTTTGAGCAGAAATATTTCCACAGGAAAAAATATTTGTGTTTGACGATTTATTTGCTTCTTTCTCTTACTTAGTGTGATTGTGCGATCATGTTTAATTTCCGCAAATTAATTGTAGAAGGATTCAGTATCTTGCTCTAGTATATTGCATGATCAGATTGAATCCATTGGTATACATATTGTTTGCATAATTTATACATGTTTTTTAATACCCATTTGGTTCTAATTAGATCTTTATCTTCCAGATGAGTTACCAGCTCCCATGTGTCATTCTTCTTGATTTGAGACATTTCTTCTTCTATGGCATTTATCCAATGAGGATCCTAACTTTCTTGAGTAAAATTGTCTAGTTCTATCATAGATAAGAGAGAAAAATCATCCTTCCTTGGTGTAATTGTTATCCTTCTTTGATTTGTATTCCCTCATCTACATTCCCAATAATCTGTTCTTTCGGATGGTGTTTTTGAAGGAATTTTATCTTTGAAGGAGTTTGTGAAGGTTCCTTTTGAATTTCTTGATATTTTTCTTCTTTTGGAGGTTCTTCTTCGAATTCATCAAGAATAGATTCTTCTTCATGGACTTCAATTTCATTTTCTGGAAGAGCTTCATCAATATTTACATCAATGCTTTCTACTATTTGTAGCATTTGTAAGCTTTTATCCTTGTAGAATATCCAAGGAATATTCCTTCGTCAACCCGAGAGTGAAATTTTCCTGGTGAGTCATCATTGATCTTCATGAAACATTTTCTTCCAAAAATACTAAAATATTTTATTGAAGCATGTCTCCCTTTCCATAATTCATGTTGAGTCTTATCATTATTTGGTCTTAGTTGTGTTCGATTCAAGGTATAAACTGCTGTCCCGACTGCTTCTTCCCAAAATTTGGGCTGCAAGTCAACTGCTAGTAACATTGTCCTTGCCATTTCTTAAAAAAATCGGTTTATTCTTTCAAATAATCCATTTTGTTTGGGATTTCTAGAAACAAAGAGTTCTCTCTTGATTGAATGCACTTCACATATTTCATCAAATTGTTTTGAAGTAAACTCCCCTCCTCTATCTATTCTAAGGCATTTAGTCTTTGAACCTCTCTCATTTTCTAAAGAGCTTTAAAATTCTTGAAGCATTCAAATGCTTCATATTTGAACTTTATAAATTATACCCACATCATTCTAGTATAGTAATCAATAAACAAAGCATAATACCTTTCACCTTGTAGAGCTGGAGTTCTAGTTGGTCCACATTCTGCATGTATAATCTCCAAAGGTTTTGATGTTGAGAACTCCTTAGTCTTGAAATTGGTTCTAAATTTATTTCCATGTTGACATGGGCCACATACAACTTGATCTAGATTTATCATTTTTGGAATATCTCTTATTACATTAATTTTACTGATATTAATCAAGTTATCAAAACTTGTATGCCCCAATCTCTTGTGCCATAACCAACTTTCATTTGTTCAACTCATGTAACATTGATCTTCTTGAATTTTGTTCAAAATGTATACATTGTCCGGAGTTCTTACTCCTTTTTCTACAAGTTCACCTAAGGAAGAATTCCTTATCTCACAATTTTTTGTACTAAAGAAAATTGTGTGTCCTTGGTCACAAATTTGGCTTACACTCAAGGGATTGTGTTTGAGCCCTTCCACCAATAGTGCATTTTGATATTTTCCTTTTCCATTAACGAGAGAAACAATTCCTTTTATAGTAATCTTGGCAGATCCAGTTCCAAAAGAAACATTTCTATCCTTCTTGTTTATTGAGATAAACTTATTTTGATCACTTTTCATGTGTTTTGCGCATCCACTATCCACAAACCATTGATTTTTGTCACTACGAGCACATAGAGATAGGGAATATCTATTAGTATTGGGTTCCTCCATTTTTAATCCTTCTTTTATGAGTGGAAAATTTTGTTCATTATGTCCATAATCATTACATATTGAGAAAGTTGGATCAAGCTTAGCCAAGGGATCAAAAGAATTGTAAGTCGTGATTTGTCCTTATTCTTTGAAACTAAGTGGCTTTCTTGGTTTGCTCTTAACTCTTGATGCATTGTCCTTATGAGCCTTGCAATGCTTAGCTTGATAACCAAAGTTATTACAACAGTAACAATAATGAAGAAAGATTATTTGGCACCTGTTAGAACAAGGCTTGACTTGAAGTAGTATTCTTCCTTGGATTTTTTCTTCCTTCATTCCTTGGATTGCTAGAGGTGGAACTTTGTTCTTGGTGGAAAGACTTCTCCTCTTTTGGATGACTAGAAATATTGTCATCATAGCTTCTTTCAAATTTCTCATTTACATTTTCTTTTGTACTTAATGATTCTAATTTGAATTTGATCCCAATGTTTTCATATTGAGGTCTTTGAATTTTGAGGATGTTATCAAGTGTTTGAGAGCTTTTATAACCCTTTTTGACTTAATAAAACTCTTTCCTTAGATATGCTACTTCAGATTCACATTTTTCACAAATTTCTTCTTTCCCTTTTAGCTTACTGTTCAAGAAGTCTTCCCTTCTATTTGCTTCCTCCTTTTCTACTTTGAGAGAAATAATTTTCTTTCATAATTTCTCATTTTCTTCAATGGCACTTATTAGTAATTCATCCATGTTTCCTTCGCCTTCTTGTTTTGAATCATCATCATTTGTAAATGCCATGAATAAAACTTCTTTGCTTCCAACATAGTTATTTTCTTAATCTGATTCATAATCATCTCTTTGAAGAGGTGTATATTTAGTTGATTTCTTCTTTGTGATCACAGATTCATCTTCATCAGAATCATCTTGATTGGAGAAGTAATTCTTATTATATCCTTTATTTTTGGATACCACCTTCTTAAAATCCTCCTCATCATCACTATCATGTTTATGAGGACATTTTGTAGCATAATAAGCTATTCTTCCACATTTGAAGCAAATAAGAGAATACTTACCTTTTATCTTGGATTCTTTTCTTAGTTTTCATAAAAATTGTGTTAATTCAATTTCAGTATCAGAGTCATCACTGCTGGTATTCCAACCTTTCACCCTTTTTGTCATTTTTAAAGCTTTGAATACCGCTTCCTTAGAATTTGGGATTCCTTTTCTCATTTCGTAGGCAATGATAATTCCATGAATTTCATCCATTTTTAGGGCATCCAAGTCTTTAATTTCTTCTATGGCACTTAGTTTGGAGTCAAATCTGTCTGGAAGAGATCTTAGGACTTTTTGAACAATTTTACTTTCTTCAACATTCTCTCCTAACCCTTTAAGTGAGTTGACAACTTCAGCTACTCAGAGAAAGTATGGTGCAATAACTTCTTTGTCATCCATTTTAAGACTTTCGAACTGCCTTATATGAGTTTGAAGTTCCACCTTCTTAAATTTTGAGTCCCCATCATACAAAGCAATCAAATTATCCCATGCATCTTTGGTAGAGCCAAAATTCATGAATTTTGTGAATTCAGAACCAGTGATTCCACTAGTTATGGAATTTAGTGCTTTGGAATTTGCTATGTAAGCTTTCCTTCCATCTTGATCAGTTGGGGGAGTGGGAGGAGCTTTGTACCCATCCAAAACAGATTTCCAAACTTTGGGTCCAAGGTACATTAAATAGTATGACATCGTCTTTTTCCAAAAACCAAAGTTTGTACCATCAAACAAGGGAAGCTTCTCTGTCACTTCTTGATTCTTCATTCAGACTTAAGAATCCTTCTTCCAGTTGTTAGGTTGATTATGAGGAAGTTGGATCTGATTCCAATTGTTGGAAATACTAAGACAGGGGGGTGGGTGAATAAATATTTATTTTCAATTATTATTTTGACTAGTTAGATTCTTCGCAATTACAATCAGAGAAATGTATAATGTTACTTTTATTACGAAACAAGAAGGATTATAATCATTTTTCAAATGAATAAGTACAACAAGATGTGATGGTATAAACTCTTTAATAATCCAACCCCAACCTATTTCCAAGCACCAACTTGGACTTTGATGAGGCTCTGACCTCTAGGGCTTCAAACCTATCTATTTGAAGGCACCAACCTTGTGTTTAGGGGCTCCTACCCCAAGGACACCAATCCTTATTTTTATTTTTTTTATATAGAATGTGAAAAATACTCACTTGAATTTCCTTGACATATTATTCACTGTACAATTACTTCCAAAAATTCTTCTCCGAATTCACTGTCCACTCGTCTTCATCATTGAACTTCAATTAATCCATCTATGTTGTTGTCTTCACTGCCCAAGAGGAAAATGTCACTGCTTGAATCCACAAGAAGTTTTACCACAGGTAAACCAAAAAATGCAATTGATTTCACAACTGTCCCAGTGATTTACACCACTGTAATCAATGTGAAAGAGCCACAGTCAAAATAGGAATAGTATACACAGTCCAATGAAGACACAGTCCAAAGTTTAGCACCCATAGTCCAACGAAAATAGTACCCATAGGCCAAAAAAAATATAGTCTAGTGAAAATGATGATACAAAGTTGATAGAAAGTCACCACAGTATGAAATAAATACACATTCTAAGCAACAAAGGTGACCCACCACAGTTACAGTCTGAATAAAGGAGATAATGTTGAGTCTAAGCCACAAAGTTTAGTATGAAGGTCGAGGTGTATGAGACGATACACAATCTAAGGCCTTGTGTTGAGTGCTTACTTTAAAATATCATCAACTTTGGTTTTTCCAAGTTGTTTTATATATATATTAGGTCCTAATCAAATTCAAACAACTCCTCTCCTTAAGTATTATGATTTTTCTCTCTTGTGTTCATGAGTTGTGAGCAATGATTTGCTTTTCTCTGATGACGACCGAAGTTATGAAGTGGATATGAATTTCATACCATATATATATAGCCTTCATTGTGATGAAAAATGAAAAGACACGTCACTGTTAGGTAGGCCAACTTGTATGCGAAGGTTAGGTCGGCTCACTGTTAGGTATAAATTTATAGACTTAAAAATTCAATATCTCCCTAACCACCGAGAGTTTTGAGGCGTGTGAGGGCTTGTTGGAAAGGAAAAATTATGTTCTAAAATATGGTATAGGAATCATATTGAGAGGCAGCCTCTAGAGTAGTGAAAAACATTTTTTAATGTGACTGGTCATCAAATAGTGCATAATTGGAGGTAGGATAGAATGGCTTCATGGACACATTTACTAGGAGAGATCTTACAATATTTCATCAATGACAATTATTGACTAACATTTTCAAACAAAAGTTATGAAAATTTTAAAACAATATCTTTTTTCTTGTTTTTAGGAGCTCAATCTTGAAACGATTGTAACTATATAATTTCAGCTCTCCAAGTTCATAAATTGTGTCATTTGGTATCCCTTTAAGTCTTATTTCCATTGCCACAAGTCAGGTTGATATTGGAATCCTCAAGGTAAATTTATGCCTAATATCCCAGAATGTCCTAGTTATGGAATGGTTTTGTAGATAAAACTTGTATGGAATTCCACGTGCCCTTGTTTCAACTTTATGACCTAAAAATGATACACGAAAAACTAAAGTCCATCATATTTGCATCAATTTTTACAAAGTTCAATTTTGATGCTTGTAGAGAAAGTTATGAATATTTTCCCTAGGTCACCTACTTGAGACTGAATTATGGAGAGCATGCAAAAAACCATAACTTCCTCGGACCATATCTCAGAAAATATAGCAAACCAATATCTGAAATTTCTACACGAAGTTCACCAATATTTTGGCTCTATGTGGTCGAAATTTTAGCTTCAAAAGCTTTGTAGAAAATTATTTATATTTAAAATTCCAATAAGACCTTTTTGAAGCAGTGAAACCCTAGAATCCAAATCTTTGATACCAAATGTTATGCAACTAGCTCACAAAACAGAAGAAAAGATATATCAACGACTTAAAAATTATCCTCTTTGACGGGGAAACATCCTTTAAATTACATAAATGAAAATTTCTTGGATGATAAAAATGATAATACCTCCTTGGTATATGTAGGAGTCTAAGGGGTCACAATATAATTAGAGCCTACATAAAAAAAATATGTAGGGGTACAACAATAAAAATAATGGGCTTCTATGGGGAACAAAAATAACAATATGGGGGATACATTGGCATAAAAATAACAATAGGGGGATACACTAACAATAAAAATAAATGGGATACACTAGTATTATAGGGACCTAACATAATTTTAATGCATTTTTAATTTTACAATAGAAATTTAGGGTAATGAGTTCCTTCACTCAAGCTTATTATATATACTTGTATTCTAATGGCTTGTTTAGACCCTTTCATTTGAAGCCCTAGTAGATTAAATTTTCAAATGAACACAAGAGTGAATTTAAGTCTTGAAGCTTGAAAGAGGACCCTATGCCTTGAGGAAACATATAATTTAATGGAGGATATTATGGGTTCGAATTTTGGTTTTATTCCAAAGAACATCACTAGTTGGAACTTGGAGAGAAAGGAGAAAGGTGACTTAAGGAGAAAGAGTTGTAATAAAAATGTGTTAAGCTAAAATCAAAGAAAATCAAAATGGTTCTAGTAAAATATATAGTGATGAGGAAAATCATGTCTTTCCAAAAGACCACACCAATAGGTAAACTCTATGGTCACTCCTTAGTTGAAAAAACCTTGCTACATTGGATGCCAAAAGTGTCGTCTCCCCTTCTTGGGTATATCTTGGATTTTTTTTCCATGGCAAGGTTGTGGGTATCCTTCCTCTTCAAAAATAATAACAAATTTGGTCAAATTTCACATAGGTAGGTGGCGATGATATGATTTCTTATCTCTCAAGTGTTGATCCCCAAAGTTTTACACTTAATGGGAGAAGGAAAACACCAAATCAATATAGCTTAAGCACCCCTTACTACTACAAAAGTTGTGAAATTTAGAGACCCTTAGGAAATTCAATTGGTAAGTCCATATGTCTACCTTCATGTATTGTTAGGAGAGTGGATAGAATCTTTGTGGAGGTCATTTTACCATATGACTTCCTAGATATCATAGTAAACCAAGTAGTGAAATGGGACTACATCTAACTTTAGATTATGTCAATAACCTATTTAGATGTTATTTCTACCACAATATGGGCATTTAAACCATTATTGCACCAAATCTAAAATATGCTCTAACTTATAACATCCCTACAAGTTTGGAATATCCTCTCAAAAATAGGACAATTATTGTGCAATTACTTCACCACATATAATATCCTTGATTGGGAAGAAGGAAATATGGAGGGAAATACTTGGTTAGGCCTTTAAATTGTTCAATAGAAGGGAAATGCGACTAAAATGTGAATATTGATGCAAAGTCCCAAAATTGTGGGATCCACTTTGATGATGGCATCGAATCTCTAAATACCTATGGGCACAAGATGGAAGTAAGGGGGACTATGAAGATTATTTCACCCCATATTATGGAAGAAATTTAAAGGAAATTTGGAGTGAGTCTATATAAATTCCTAAGGTTTCCCATCTCAGCTAATTTGACTAGGCTTAATGATGAAATGATTTTAGAGGGGAAATGGGGGTATTTGGTAGAAAATTCCTTATCCCTAATCCATAAGGAAATATCCCTCTCTGATCCCAATTTAGATCCTGTGAGTGTATCATTCAAACTATCTGAAATCAAGTTCTATGAATATTTACTACGACATCAAGGGACCCTCATATAAAAATCCCACTTGTTTTCATGAAATGTGAGCCTCTAAAAATTTAAAGATAACATATTTTTTAAGAAGTACAAAACCCATAATGTTAAGGGAGGTTGAAGTAGGGTTAGTAATAAATACCAACCAATCTCCAATCCACACCATACATATAAGGAGGTTTTTTTATGTTAATTTCCTGACAAAAAGGAGAAAAATAAATCCTTATATGAGACCCTGAGATTGGGTCCAGTGCCTCACAAGGCCAAATAATGTTAATTATGTGTTTTTTTTTTTATCGTTGTTTAGGGGTGATCCCCACCAAAAATGGCGTTATAGATAAGAAGGTTACGGTTCCTAAATAATGGTGGAGGGGCAAAAAGTGAAGAAAAATATATCTTGTTTTCTCAAAGGATGGAATTTTTTGACTTACGACATTGTATGTACACCTTGGGGGATTTTTAGCATGGAACTAATATTTTTCACTTTAAATCACATATTATATGCTTTAGGGATAATGGAAAAATTAATAACATTGTAAATGGGAGGTCCTCCTCAGTGGCCAATGTTTATGGCACATATAAAAAAATGCATTAATTTTGGTCAGTTTCTTTGGTAATCATTTTATGGGCGATAACAATATTATTATTGGGTGGGTTTTGAAATTTATTCTTATAGATGAAGAAATTTGGGGTAGGGTAGTAAGATGCATTCTCTATCTCCATTTTTGTTGCGAAAATTAGAAGAGATGAGCTCTAATGGCCTTGATCCCATTAAAAATGCTCCTCATCGGGGAAATTTTCAAAATTTGGGTTGAAGGTATTATTATAACACTGGATAAATTTATAATTTATGAGGAAATAAATGGAAGTGGGGATAAGCTCATAACCTAGATAGAATCTAAATGGGTTTTGTACCATATTTTAGTGTTCCTACATATACCAAAAGGTGATAAGACACTCAAGGTCCTTTAAATTTAATTCATTTTGGCATTAACATGAGGAATTTATCATTACTTTCAAAGAGGGGGAAGCTACAATCTAGAAAATTCAGACTCATCATGTTGTATTTCGGTATTAATATTTAGAGGATCAAGGAAATCACAATTTCTTGGGAAAAATTGTTGGACAAATATTTTTTATTGATGTCAAAGCAGACACCAGCTCAAGGAAATAATTATTTTGGCTTCTAGAGGACTCCAATCCCTTTCCAATGAGCTATAACATGCATCCTCACTCCTCTTTGGTGAGGAGAAATGAATTTTTTATGTGGAAAAATCAATGTTTGACCTCCTCTACAAGTCGGCCTACATGAGCATGTCTCAACCCCTCTCCCAAAAGACATGTCTATCCAAAACAGGGTTGAAAAAGTATAAATAGAATTTATGGATCCTCATTCGAACAATCAAGTTTGTTCAAGGAAAGGAAGAAAAGAATTCAATATAAAGTGAAGATAACAAGTTCATAGCTCATGAACTTGCAAGGAAGATCAAGCAAGATAAGGGAATCGTTTGGAATTTTTATCTCTATTTTTTCAATCAAATTAGAGGGTTTCAGTTTTTTTATTAGTTCTTGAAGACATGTTTTGGAGAATATTTTAACCCTTGTATACTCATCTTAAGTAGACCTATGAGCAGGATTTCCATCCTTCATTTAAGCAAAGACTCATCTTGTTGGAGTAGAAGTTTTCGACCCTCTATTGGAGCAGACTGCGAACCTTTGTTTGGACTAGAACTTGGACATACTTATTCCATATTGGAGAAGTCCTATTTGAGCCTATTATTTATCAAAATTTTGGCCCTTTTATAGTCCATGGCTCGTCCTTGAGGCATACTCCTGTAACTATTGGACCAGAGGAAGTGGATCATACCTATACTATGACATATGTAATTTTTTCCCTTGTGAAGATAATTCCAACCTTTAATTACATACCTAACCATGGCTCAACCCTAAGGCATACTCTTGTAAATATTGGACCCGAGGAAGTCAGTTCAGACATGTACTATACTTCTATAATTTCGACCCCATGGAGATAATTTTGGTGCCCAATTACAAACCTACCTATGTGCACCTTGAACCTGTGACAAATTTGAGATTTAGTCTTGTGGAGCAATAGAAATTCGACCTTGTTGGAAGCTAGACTTAGACCCTATTTTTGATAGACCTTGGGCTTCAGTTGGAACAAAATTTAGAGCCACCCTTAACCTATTGTTGAAGACTTCACTACTCGCAATAATCCAAGGAATGAGGGGTTATATTATCTAGAAAGGAATATCACTTCAAGCCAAGCTTATGCTAACAAATATCAAACTATTTTCCTTGGTCATTGTTTTCTTTCTAAAAAGTTTGGCCATCGAGCTAAGCATTGCAAGGCTTATGGAGGTAATAATGTTGAATCAAGAAAGTATGGGACCAATTATCAAAATAATACTATTTATTCAAGGAGACAAAACCAGGTTAGGGCTTATAATTCATTTTCTCCTCTTTCAAAATATATCCAAAATGCTCCAAATGCAACAATCCAAATCATGAAGCACAAAATTTTCCACTAGAAACAAGAGAAAGGGTATGGAGAAGGAAGGCTAGAGAATCCACCCCTGAAAAGTGTGGCCTAGATTTGTGTACAAAAAATGAGGAAAACAAATGGTTTGTAGACATTGTATGTTCTAGGCACATGAATGATTATCAAAAGAAGTTCATCTCACTAATCAAGAAGGATTGAAATGTGACTTTTGGTAGTGGATTTGGTAAAATTGTTGGTAAAGGAACAATGAGTCTTGTCAATGGAAAGGGAAAAGCACAAAATTGATTGTATGTAGAAGTACTCAAGCATAATCTTCTAAGAGTTAGGAAAATATGTGATCAAGGTCATGATCTCATCTTTCATTCCAAGAACTGTGAGATAAGTAGATTATATTCAGGAAAATTGGTAGGAAGAGGAGTAAGAATAACATATAATCTATATATTCTCAGTGGAATTCAAGAAGAAAAATTATAAATGAGTCAAGTAGATGAAATCTAGTTATGGAACAAGATATTGGGACATCTAAACTTCGATAATTTGGGGAATATTAGAAAAACTAAAGCAGTGAGTGATATCCCCATAATTTCAAAACATAAAAAGGCTATATGTGTGTAGCGTACCTGACCCCTTCGTTTCACATTTGAGGAATGGGGTAATAATATTAATAAACAATTTTTTTTTTGACTAATTAGATGTGGCTCCGAGACCCTCTCAACATCTCAACTCCCAACTTGAGACTTCCCCCTCAGAATTTGTCTGCCCAGCTAACATGTCCTGTCTCTAGGACCGTAAGGACATATTGAATTTCCAATTTGATATCCCCCTAGAACCTTACCTATAGTTTGATGTGTAATGACTCCGTGACAATGATAAAGTCTCACATTAATGTCCTACTGTATTGGTGTGGGTCCAACCACCCAACCTCTATCCATCTTGTTAATGTTCCTCTTGATATTTATTTCACAGTTTTTGTGGGCCTCCAGTGTTCCAAGGTGACATGTAATCCTCCACATGCTATCCATTTATGTCCTTGTGGCCCCACAACCTTGACCCCTACATCATATTATCTTCGGTTAATGACCCCACAAGAAAAATAAAATATTTTTCAATTGAAGTGTCATCAACTCATGATCCTTGGTACCTGTGGTTCCTTGGGACATTCAACCATCCATGTTTACAGGGTTTCTGACATTCAAGGTCTAACCATTGCCTAGGTGACATAATATCAACGTCATCCAACCATGTGTCTTCCTATGTGATGGTTTAAACTCATTCCATATTACAAGCATGAATTTGGAATATCATGGGATAAACCAATACATAAACAACTGATGGAATCCAGAGGTTAAACGATCTCCACCCTCCACTATCATGATCTCACCTAAACCGGTCCCTAGATAAAAAAAACAAACCGAGCTTGGATGCCTCATAATTCCATCACCATCCCTTAAGGAATTTTCCTGTCTCCACCTACCTGTTGAGGGATTCCCGAAGAAAGCTATCTCCACCACCAACCCTTGGGATTTTCCTGAGACCACCTAACCTGAATCCAAAACCTTCTAGCAATCCAAATCTCAACCAAGAATGAAACCCATCACACCATGGCTATCCAAGAATGGCAAGGCAAGGCTGAAACCATTTTCAAACTAGGAAAAAACCATGCCAGTGACAACAAATGAACCAAATACACACATGCATATACCATGCATGCCAAAACCAACTAGGAAATCATACATACAACCTGTTACATGAAAGTATTCTCGTTGATGCCGCTTAATCAAACCTTTCCTTGCTTTATCCTTTCTTTCCTTGTCCTTCCTTTGCTTGCTTTCTACTCTTGGTGCTCTTCTCCTCTCTGAAACCAATTCCAAAACTAAACTAGCAAAATGATAAACCAACAAAAGGTTTCAACTTATCCTCAGAAACAATTTTATTATTATGGCCTCTGTTTTCTTCATTTTCCTCCTCACATGACACTTGTTACCTTTCACCTTCCTTTTCTCTTAATTTCCTTTATTTTCATAAATAAAATGCCAATAATTCCTTTTTTCCTTTTCAAAGCCTTTTCCAGTTTCCCCTTAGCCATAATAAACAACAAGTGATGCCCACTAGGATGTTTTTCGCTACATTCAACTTGGAATATGTGTCCAATGACCTTGGTCTTATTTTTCCTTTATTAAATTTATTACATGAATTTTTAACCCAAGGTTGTTACAGACCCCTCACCCTTAGGGGATCATCATCCTCAGTGTTCTATGACACCTACAACCAAGAAAATCATTGAAAACCAAAACATACTGTTGATGGAGCTTTATAACTTAGCTCAATGCAATATTTACAATAAGAAACCTACTCAAAAGAAAAAATATCATGAAAAACATGACAACATGAGAACCTTACTACTTATTAGAGCTTTATAAAATAACTCATTGTGGATTTACAATAACAACCATACATAATATGTACATATACGAAAAACTCATTTGCCTCCATCACCAAACAATGAAGGATACATAGACCGCATATGATTATCCATCTCCCATGTAGCTTCATCGGGCCCAAAGTGCTTCCACTACACTTTAAATTTCTCAATTTGTCGCTTTCGAAGCATCAGTTGTTTCTTCTACATTATGCATTGAAGTTCAATATGGAATTATCCTTCTAGATCCACCTCCAATACATGCCAATAAATCGCATGATAAACATCCTTTATATATATTTTAAGCAATGAAACATGGAAAACATCATGGAATTTCATTGTCGGAGGAAATTCAAGTTTGTAGGCCATTGGTCCAATCCTTTCTATTCAGAAATATAGGGCATCATGAATTACTTGATTTCTCTTTAAATAGTCACTGCTTGTGAATGCTTTTTACAACTTTAGATTAGGATCTTCTTTACTTCGATATTAATTTTATCCTTCATCAAACAGTTACCAATGCATGAACATAAATATACAAGAGACACATAATGTAGGTTATCATCCAAGGCCAAAACCTCTCACTCTTTGAGAGGAAAAACCACACAAATTCTTCTTATAGAGATCTCAATTGATGAATACCAAGACCAAGACCTTTGACCTATTAGCCACTCTAAGATCAAGGCACTAGTTCTATTGAATTTCTTCTGCTTCTTTCTTCTTCTTGACTCCTCTTCTTATTTCAACATTATTAGCACTATATCATCATCGAAATATCAAAATTTTCATATCTCTGAGGTGATATTGAATCCTTTGAATGTACTAGCTCGAGTTTTTTGCACTGTGGAGAACCGAGATCATTATCTTACCTCCTTCATGACACCAAGGTATTATCATTATCATGGAACTGATATCTTTCCTTTAAGGTAGCACTTAGACCTTTACTGATATTGGTAAGACTTCATTGTGTATTGAAAACTCTTGTTGTAGTAGCACCGAACCATACATACTAAAAGAGCATCGAACCATACATAATGATAGCATAAAAATTATGTGGTGGTGGTAGAACTGATGACCAAAATTTCGTCTATTCTCTTCACTACAATCTGTAATAGGTATGCCAAGAATGCTAATGTGATCCATCCGAACTATAGTTACCATTTCAAAACTGAACTGTAATATCCTCATCAAACTATGTCAATGTAGTCTCCTATACGAATCACAGAGATATCTGAACCTGTCTTTTCACCCGAATTTAGAGAGATCCGAACTTGTTGTTTGTAATTTATACTAAGTCCACTCTAGTATTTATAGTAGTTTCCCACAATAAATTAGTTGACATGAGCATCCGAATAGGTGTGTCTTCATTAAGTGAGCCGGCATGAAAGTTCTTACTTCATTTTGAAGCCTACTTGTTGAGGAGTAACATGTGATTTTCTTGGAGGGCTATTAGACTATCCTATAGACTTAAATACATTTGTAACATGCCCAAGAATGGTTTTTCATGAAATTGACTTTAAAAATAAAATCCCTTTCTCATGAAACCCATGAATCAAGCCAATAATAATTTTATTTTCTTCTTTACATCATTTACAAAAATCATAATTACATATGTCATTATGAAGACCGAACCTAGTTACACTTTTTCAAAACTCCCTCTTAACTAGGGAGGTATTCATAATGGTACTTGGTCATTCTCAATATGAATAATTTCTCATAAGAAGAATCAAATTGGTAACCCATTTGTATAACATCATATCTGTTAGCACCCTATATTTAGCAAGATTGGCAAAAGTCCAACTGCAGGGATAACATCAAACCGCTTTGGGATTCAAGGATCTAGCCCTCCTGAATCTAGAGAGGGATCTCTCTATGAATGAGTTTAAAGATGTGATATTTAAAGCCTGAAATGTGATATTAGGCTAGTTATGAAGAGCATGGGTTTTGTTTTGTTTGTTTTGGTTGGGCAAAGACATGATGAAGGTGAAGGCAATTCAAAATAAAGGGTGAAGATGTCTGCAAGTGAAGGAAATATTCAGCTGACAAAAAAGGCAAAGATAGTTTTAACCCATTGGGCTATGGAGTCATAGGAGGATTTTAATTGGATAGCAAGGTTCAAGAAGGATCCATGGGGCAAGTCACTTATGTCAAAGGATCTCTTAAGGTGATTTATGGAATGAAACAGATAGGAAGTGGAGAACAAAACAAATGAAGAACAGAGCACAGTCTGAGATCAAGTAAGTGCTTTAAAACTATCTTGCTTTGGCATGTTCTTAGAGAAAAAAAACACAAAATTATTTTGAGATCAGGTAAGTACTTTTAAACTAGCCTGCATTGAAGTACTTTCAGTTAGAAAAACATTTAAAAACAGTTAGAATAGCTTAAGATCAGGTGAGTACTTCGAAACCAACCTGCTTTCAGCATATTCTAAAGGGAAACACAGATAATCATGAAAAAGAGCAATCTAGATCAGGCAAGTGCTTTGAAACCAACCTGCTTTAATATACTCTTTCAAGAGAACTTTCAAATGAAAAAAACATAGAAAATAAAGCTTTCAGTAAGAGTAGGGTACTGTTGAGAGTAATTCCTAGCTCTATGTTTGTTGTTCCTTATCAGAGAAAGTGAACAGAGTGAAAAAATTAAAGAAAATAACAATTGACAGTGAGGAACACATCACCATTAACACAAATCAGGATCCCATGAATCAAAAACTTGTATTTGATGTTCAAACCAGTTACAATCAGCAAGCTTGGTGGGTCTCTACAACTTCAAACTTCCCATATCAGCTTATGTAGCTTCAAATTGCACACAGGGCATCAGTAGCTTCAGAGAACTATTACATGCATTCAGATGTCCAGAGACAAACATTTTCTCATCTTCTATAGAAGTATTTGTAGAAGAATGAGGAGGTGGGAGGATTTCCCAGGGGTCAAGTATCATTAATTATGTAATCAATGCAATTCCTGGCCTTTGGGAACCAGGCAAGGCATAAGGCGGGAATGTAATCATTTCTAACTCTGTTTCTGCCTTTCTAGGCCTAATGATTGAAAAGATATGTTTCTGGGCCGTTCTTAATCTTTAAAAATAGTTTTGCCGACAATTAGAGATAAGATCTTTGATTTGTATTAATTGTTCAACTGTCTTTAGGTAAACACCTCTTGTTCAGGTAATGACTAAGATTTCTTTGATTTCTGTGAGGCTGTAGGTGTCTTTAGGAGTTGGAGAGGGTTTGATTGGCCTCTGCTTATGGTGGTGGAGGCTTTTTTGGCTCGATAGATGTCTTCGTCTTTCCCGTTCTGGTATGTTTTGTCTTCAACACTGATACTCTTTGATTTGTGTTTGATTCACTGTGTTTGTTGGTATGAAGGGTCACACATGGATGATATGGCATCAATGCCTCATGAATCATTGATAAAACATGGATTTGAATCCTGCGAATGATTCCCTTTGATGAATCGAAGAGATGAGAATCGTCATTCACAGCTCGCTGCTTTTTCTTCATTTTATAATGGAAAAACTATTGAAAACACCTGCAAAAAATGAAAAACATTTATAAAATCCTGCATGTATAGGTTTACTGCTTCAGAAGGCACGTGGAGTGAGTGTGGCCGTTGGATGGCATCATCCAACGGTCGAGATTTATTGGAAGGGGTCAAAGGGAAACAGAGGAGGAATTAAATCGGAGCAATCGATCGCGCAGAGATCGACGTTCAGGAGAAGAGGCGAAAGTCAAAGCGGATAAGTCATCTTTGGAAAAATGGAGAAAATGGATAAAAACCTTTGTTTCATGCAAAATGGTCAAAAATCAAGATTGGGAAACGGGACGATCGTGGGCCGTCGGATGAGAGCGGCCCAAGCGATCAACGACGGAGATCCCACGATAAAAACCTTATAGAAAACGCCCGGACTTTAGATTTTCAATAAAATCCATATGAATAAAACTCCCGGGTCCGGAAATGCTGACTGGACAAGGAATCAGGGTGATGAATTTTGGGCCGTCGATCTACAGATCAGATCGACGGCGGAGATGCTTTTAACACCGCGCCGTACTTGGTTAACTATCGAAATTCTTTGGTGAGCGATCACCGTCTGATGAGCAACCTTAGATCGGACAGTGGATGTCAATATCGCGCCGGGTCTACGTCCGATCTTTAATGCGCGATGAACGGTGGTTTTCTGAACAGTGCACGAGACACGCGTCGAGCGATGAGTGGAATCGCTCCAAAATTAAAAAAACCGCCCCGCGCTCGAACATGGTGCGATGAAAACCACCCAGTATTTGTAATTGAACATGGCTGGCGGGGACCACCAAATAAATGGATTGCGTGTCATCGATCTGCGGATTAGATCGACGACGGAGATTGACTAGAATTTTGCTCCGGTGGAAACTTTATTTCATAATAAATATGACAAATATAGATAAAACTAAGGTTTAGACTTCAGGGGTGGAAATAGGAGGGTCGGCGCTCGGTCCCAACACCAAGTCACATGAAGGGTGATGGTTTAAAGACTTAGCCCAAAGGGGCTTAAACCCTTAATAAAAAATGGGTTTTTTCATAGATTTTCAATGGTTTTCAAAAGGTTTTGGGGGTTTCGTCTAAAAAGGAGTTTTAAACTATGCAAGGTGGATTATATGAAGGGGAAATGAGGAAAAATGAAAATCAGAGGAAAATGATGGGGAAAAAGAGAGTAAAATGAAGGTTAGTTTCTGAGTGAAGGAAGGGGAGAAAAGGGGATTTTGCAGCAGTATTTCTCATGGAATTTTTAGTAGAATTTCTGAGTTCTGAAGGGAAATAGTAGTGAAATTTTGGATAGAGGAGATGATGTCTTGAAGAGGCTTCAAGAGATAACATTTCTACAATGAAACGGTTCCTTGAAGGCTAAACAATGTTTTGGCCACCTTTTGATAGAAAAAATTTTATAGGTGGCCAACAATATCAACTTGCATTTTCACGTAGCAAAGCCCTGACTAAAAAATCTATCTCTCCACAAGATATGAGCTCAATGCTGGTGAGACCAATGATTTATAGACACCCTCATCATTGTCTCTCCCAGAATATACCCCACCCAGGTTCTCAGGGTGTGTTCCATCTGGACTATTCTTATCTTGGATTCCCAGTCCTCAAAGAATATCGGTCCTCTACGACTAATCTTATATTGTATGCCCTATCTCAACCTCAAATAGCACCAGATTCCATATGATTACCCAATCCTCCATTATGTCTTCCCAAGTGAAGAACATAATGATGTGTATATCTCTCCCTCTTAAATAGGGAGGAAATATCTATTCCTATAAGGGACTGTACTCATTCCTACTAAAGGAATGTACCTAATCTCCCTCTTGGCTTAGGAATTTCCAAGGTTCTTCCAAGTAAGAAACTTGTTCCCAGGTTCCCTCTTAATTAGGGACCTACAACAACTCCTTAGGTGGAGATAATGGGACAACCAGATGCTTTAAAGAACTCCTTCCTTAGATGTCATAAATTTCTTATTTGTTATGGAGTCTTCATCTTTTGGGACTTCTTCATAGGCATATACCATCCATCACTTTCATCCATGAGTCGGTCATGTCATCATTCCTTTCATTAGAAAGTGATCCATCAATCTACATTTGGCCTTGCTTCATGTCATGTTTCCTTCTTCAAAAGGATCTTACATCATTCTACATGTTCCTTCAAGGAAGACATCAACAATTCTTCCCTTTGTAGTCTTGCATAATCCCATCCAGATATTTGTTCAAAAATAAGAAATGAACCCTTAAATAAAAAATTACCTTTCTGATGGTATTTCATCATGAAATATTCCAATTAGCATCAGCATCCTGCATACATGTTGACATATATCCCAAATATATCCATTTTCAAGGGTCTCCATCTTTGATGCAGGAGGATCTCAGAGGACAAGTGACTTTAAAATTGCTCAAAATTCAAAGTGGCCAGATGACAACAAGATCGGGACCATGTCAAAGTGTTCTCCATTATAATTCCAACGGTGCGGAGAACACTCCAATCCGAGCCCGTATGGATAAGTTAGATCAAGTCAAAGTTGTAGTAAAAGTTGGGCAATGGCCAGGTTTAAATGTCCTACAACTCCACCGTCAACCGATAGGGAACCCAACACCCGAGAAGCGGGCGAATTTGTTGGGTGTTTAATTTTCCTAATAACCCCCATTTTCGAGAAGTTTTAAAATACACACACACACACACACACACACATATATAGGTGGCAGACCATCAACCCTGCCACCCACCATAACCATAATAAAAAATATTATTGGGGGGAAGGTTGTCACCCTCGCCACCCCTGTTGTTTGTTATACATATGATACGAATGGAGGTGGGGAGGCGGGCCACCAGCGGCGGACCTGCCTACCCCTTTAAACTTACCGTTATACATATATCTTACCACCTGGAGGCAGCATAACGGGACTGGCGGGGGTTGAACCTGCCCAACCCACATGACCGGCCCCCGAGTGGGTGGTCCCCAAAATGTATTACCAACAAACAAAAAACGCGCAACAACATGTTTTAAAAATGGGTTGGGTCGGGTTTTGAACCCGCACCCTCTGCCTCCTCCATGTTCTCTACTCGTGGGTGCTGCCAATGCACCACTAGCCTCAACTTTGTAAAATCCGCCACGAAAATCATATAAACCCTCATTTATGCAGTGCACCAGGGCAGAGCGATGGAGTAGGAGAGGAACCATGAGCGGGCCATGTTAGCTCCCTATAATTTTAGCATATTGGCGAGACCAAAACTGCAGAGAGAACATTTGAACCACTTTGGGATTCTAGGATCTAGCCCTCCTGAATCCAGAGAGGGATCTATCTATAAGTGTAAATATTGATTTATCTTTAAGGCTTTTGAAATGATATTAGGCTAGTTATGAAGAACAAGGTTTTTTGTTTGGTTTTGGTTGGGCAAAGATAAATTAAGGTGAAGGAAGTCTAAATGAAGGGTGAAGGTATATGCAAATGAAATATTGCTTCAACTGACAAGATAGGCAAGGAACAGTTTCAGTCCATTGGGCTATCGAGTCATAGTAGGATTTAATTGAAACAACAAGGTTCAAGAGTGGTCCATGGGGAAAGTCATCTATGTCAAAGGATCTCTTTAAGTTGATTTTATGGAATGAAAACAATAAGAGACAGAGAACAAACAAATGAAGAATAAAGAGCAGCCTAAGATCAAGTAAGTACTTTGAAACTATCCTTCTTTCGACATGCACTTAAGGAGAAACATAAAAGTAATCTAAGATTAGGTAAGTAATTTGAAACTAGCCTGCTTTTAATGCACTTTCAATAGAAAAACATTCAAAACAAAAAAATAGAATAGCTTAAGATCAAGTAAGGACTTTGAACCTATCTTGCTTTCAGCATATTCAAGGAGAAAACCTTTCAAAGCAACTGTTGGAGAAGAAACTAGAGGACAGGGCTAACCATAGACTCCCCTAGCTCTTCTTTACTTAGCAAACTTTTCAAGACAACAATTCAGATAAACAAAGAATAGTCTAAGATCAGGTAAGGACTTTGAACCTAGCTTGCTTTCAACATACTCTTAGGGAAACTTTCAGACAACTTTTGGAGATAAAACTAGAGGACAGGGCTAACCATAGACTTCCCTAGTTCAACTTTACTTAGCATAAACTGAAAATAACATTCAAGAACAATATTTGAAGTTTAGACAGTAAGACATGGGCTCACCAACATTCCTTAACTGCTTGGACTGTATTAAATCATTCTTAAATACACAATTGGAAGAAAACATGAAGATAAAGCTTATCAGTGAAAGTAGGGTACTGTGAAGAGTAAATCCTAGCTTTATATTTGCTGTTCTTTATCAGAGAAAATGGACAAAATGGAAAAAAAATGAAAATAACAATTTACAATAAGAAAAACATCACCATTTACATAGACCAGGATCCCATAAATTAGCTTGTATTTGATGCTTCAAATCAGTTACAATTATCAAGTCTAGTGGGACTCTACAGCTTCAAACTTCTCATCTCAACTTAGGTATCTTCAATTACACACAGAGCTTACAGCAGCTTTAGGAAAACTATTTACATGCATCAGATATTTAGAGACCAACCTTTGTTTAATCTTCTACATAAGTATTTATAGAAGAAATGAGGAGGTGGGTAAGAGAAAATATCTCTGGGTTCAATTAATAAAGTTTAATGCTTCTCGGCTTTTGAGGGGCTCTACAGAGAAGATTTCTGATATTTCCTTTGTATTAATTGATTTTCATTAAGTATATATGCATGCTGGGCAGATTTTGTTGACTTAAAAACTTTAGATTATCTTTGTAATAACTTTTCTGACAGTTGTAATAAGTTCCTTTGATTTAAAATAACTGCTCAACTGTCTTTAGGAAAATATATTATGTTCCGAGGCAATAACTATGCCTTCTTTGATTGCTTTGAGGCTGCAGGTGGCTTTTGGTAGCTAGAGAGGATTCAATTAGCCTCTGATGTGGCAGTGGAGGCTTCCCAGATTGATAGATCTGATTGTTTTTTCATAAAACACTATTAATTTGATTTTGATCTGTGTTTTAGGTCTGATTAGGCTTAATTTCAGTCTCCTGGTCTTCACGCTGTATTTAACTCTGTGGATTAGGCATTTGATAGTCGAATTTATGCCTTAATCCCTCAAAACTGTGTTTAATCCTTTAATTCTTGATTTCTACTCTGATTGAATGCTATAACACTGATACTCTTTGTTTGTGGTGTTTGCTGTGTTTTTGTTTCCTTTGTAGGTGCGTAGAGGGTTGTATAATGGCATCAGTGCTCATGAGGCACGGATAAAACATAATTTGGAACCCTGTGGAAATGATATCCTTTATGAATAAAGGCCTGGGAGATCGTCATCCCCGGCCCTTTATTTCCTTTTAAAACAATGGAAAACCTTTAAAAACCTGCAAAAATACACAAAAGTTATAAAAATCCTGCGTGGATGGGTTAAAACTACTTTGGAGGTTTAGGTTAGATTGCGGCCGTTGGATGAAAGCATCCAACGACGAGGATTTCTCACTGGGGTCAATGGAGAGGCGGTTGGGTAAAATGAGGATCAGATTAAGTCTGGGTCGTTGATGCATGTTGATCAACGGCTAAGATCAATCGATAATATTTACAAAGCGGGGGGGGGGGGGGGGTAACTTTAAGATAAAATGAAAGAAAATATAATATAAATGGGGAAAACCTTAATCGACAATGAAAAAGCATAAACAGAAGTTTGGATGCGGAATGGATGAAAGCCATTGATCTAAAATGATGTACAGCTAAGATTAAAAGGTGGAGAGTTAATGCAAAGGAGAATGGTGGTAAGCGGAAAACTGGCAACGGTTTTCGCGCGAGGCTGAAGGTGGTAAATGGTTTTGCCTTTCTAAAGGTGATATAGGTCTACGCTCGACACATGTCTTTTAGAAACTGCCCATATCGCGTAATTTTTAGGAATTAACATTCGAGCTTAAAATCACCTATTATGGAGTCTTAGCCGTCAGATCAAAGGTGGAGAGATCTGAAGGGGGAGATGAGAGTGCAATAAGACAAGTTATGCGGTCGGAAGAAGGTGGGTTAGGTCAAGGCGGTTTTGATTTGGGCCGTTGGATCAGAGGAATGGACGGTCAGGATTTATCGATGGGGAGATAGGTCCCAAAGGAGTTGGGCCTACTGGGTTGAATATGGACCGTAGGATCTAAAAGATTAATGGCTCAGATTTAATCTTGGGGAATTGAAAGCAATGTGAGATGGGGGTTCAGGTGGAGGTCGGGTGAAACGTGGACCGTTGATCTGCAGAGATCAACGGTAGATCTTTGCCGAAGAGTTTTAAATAGTGGGGCTTTATGAAATAATAGAGGAAGCCAGGTTTGATCTGGACCCTTAGATTATGAAATGGATGGCCCAGATCTGATCGCAAGCTCGCGAATCGGCAGAGGAGAGAGGAAAGCACAAAGAGAAAGGGCCGATGTGATTAAGCGCAGGCTGTTAGATCTTAGAGAGATCAACGGTCAGGATGAATTGAAGGGTTTTAATGTCAGAGGGCCATGGCAGAGGGCGATTAATCTGGGCCATCGGTTCTTATGGATTCGACGGTCCAGATTGAATCGCAAGATTGCAATCAGAGAAGGGAAAGGGGAAACACCATGAAGAAATGTTGCGATGCGATTGAGTAAGAGCTATCGATCTCAAAACTAGATCGACGGTCAAGATTAAATCACGAAGGCCAAAGGCGGAAAAGCGGGCTTTGGAATGGAGCAATTGGGACCGTCAGATATGGTCATGGTAGAGCAGATCAATGGTTGGGATCCAATCGCAGGGTCGCAATCAGAGGGAGGCAGGAACAAAGGTTAAGTTAAAAACGTGCGATGCAATTGATCAATGATCGTTGATCGGTTTAGATCAATGGATGATATTCGCCGAAACATTAAACTGTCGGGTTTATATAAAAACAGGGTTTAATCGCAATCAGAGATCTCAAAAGCTAAAGGTAACAAAGAAAGAGGAAAAAAATGATTGCGATTGTGTGATTGGGCCTTAGCACCTGGTCTCGGTGCTGATTTTATGAGGCAAAAGGGGTTGGGGCTAAGGCCAAAGGGGCTTAAGGCCTTAGTGCAAAAAGACTGCTTTTTTTATTTTTGAAGGATTTTTTGAGGATTTTGAGAGTTCCGATAAGGTTTTAAAAAGGAGTTTTAAACCTTACTAAAGGGAATTCATGAAGGAAAGGAAGGAAAAAGAGGGAAATGGAGGAATTTCATGAGGAAAAAGGGGATGAAAATGGAGGTTAATTATGAGTGAAAGGATGGGTAAAACGAAGGGAAAAATGGGTTTTTCAAGCAGTCTTTCTTCTTGTGAACAATATATTTTTCAGGATTATGAGGGAAACAGCAGTGAAGATTAACTTAAGGATAAGTTATCTTCATAAGACTTTAAGAACTAACAATTTGGCATAAAAATTGTTTCTTGAAGGCTTAAAAAATGATCTAGCCACCATTTGATATGAAAATTTTTTATAGGTGGCTAACAACGGCTCCAACTTGGGATGGGAGCTCCTTGGAGGTGCCAATAACCTCAGACAAGTCGTCTCTGGAAGCTGATCAATGCCTCATCCATTGGGCTGCAACTTTCTTTACTTTGCTGATCTTCTTTTGCTCTGATAATGTTAGCAGCCATAAAAAACAATGGAATTCTATCAAAAAAAGCTTTCTACCTACCCAATCCTAATGATCTAACATTTTTTCTTCTTTCTGAGTGCATTTGGATTGGAAAGCTCTTTTTACAAACATTTTATTCTTTCGAAAGCATAAAACTAGTCTATTTATACCCTTATTTCTCCATGAACTCAGATTAAGCAGCTGAGTTCATAAACTTCTCTACCTAACTACTATCTGTTAGGATTAAACTGTCTAACAAATTTTTATTTTCTAAATTCTAAAACAAGAAATTTAAAAGTAGACAAGTCAGGATTGAACAGTCTAACTTGTTGCTGATCTATGGCATAAAACAAGCTGCACATAGATTATTATTTGTAGAAAATTAAATCAAAATGGCAAAGGCTTAAGATCCGAAAGTTTTAAGAACATCCTTCTCTTTTCTTCAGCTGTATGACTAACTAGGAGTGTGTTTTTTTTTAGGAGTGGCATTTGAGCTTGCACACTTTCATAATTTGCTTCTCTTTCTTGGTATGGGGCTGTACCTTTCTTGTTTTTACAATCTGCCCTCTTTTGTCTTTCTATTGTTTTTGTATTTTTTCATATTCTTCAAAGCAGAAAACAAAAACTATCTAAATGCTCAAAGGTTGAGCTTTATTGACATTCCTTTCTAACCTATTCTATCTTGGAATATTTAAATTTTTATATGATGCAAAAGTGCCAATGTAGCCAGTTGAGTAGTGACACAAAGGAAAAGAAACTCTGGCTGCTTGTCAGGAGTATCCATAGTACACTTTGAAGATTAATCTTCAAAACCAAGGCTATCACAGAAGGTGACAACTTTTCATGAATTTGGCTCTTGCAAAGGATCCATGATTGATAATTTGAGCCAGTTGGGGCTTCCACACACTCTTCCATAGGATCAACAAATAAAAGATGAGAACTCTCTTCCTTTTGTCCTTCCCTGATTGGTAGATTGTCTGCTTCTAAGACATTAGCTTTGAAGAGTATATCTTCAGTATGTTGCTTAGAAGCATCATCATCCTTAACCTGGTTGAGAATTTTTGGAAGATAGGTTTCAACCAGGATTACCTCTTCTTTCTCCACTGGATCAAAATAAGGATCTTCTTGAGAAAGAAAAACTTCCTCATATTCATTATGATCTGAACTAGAGGACTCATCATATATTGCAGTGTTGTCCTCTTGTAGACCTGGTATGCTCTGATTTAGTGGATTGTACTCTGTGAAGAGATCAACATATTCTTGAGCAGGGGTATCCTTTATTACCTCAACCTTTTCAGGAGGAGGCTCCTTACCTTCATCCTGCTCAAGAAATTCCTTTTTCTTCTCAACTTCATCATCACGACTAATAAATTTCTGATTCCCAATTATGTGAAAGCTATTTCTAATGGATTGGATTGGTTGATTGTAGCTTTAGGCTGATGATAGTGAAACTCATAACACCAATAAACTGCTGGTTTCCCTGCATGATTAGTTTTTGCTTGAAGCTCACCATCATCATCAGACATATCAAAATTTGGAAAATCATTAGAAAAAACAATTTCACCAATCATGCATATTGGGTTATCATTTGGCTTTTCTTTGAGCAGATCTACAAGTTTATTTTTTGTTTCAAGACAACAAGATGGAGTAGGTAGATGAGCAGGAGTGTTTGGTTCTAATGAAGAATTTAGGGCTGGCTGTCTGTTCAATATTAGATCAATCTCTTCCTCTGTCAAGAGAGAAGGAATTTTCTTTGTGCTTAGGACAGATGTACAACAGTCCTCTTTCTCTTGTGTGGGATGATTTTGAGGCATGATGTCTTCTTGAGCCTCTTCTAGGGGATCCTCACTTGTGCTTGCAGGGAAACTTTGAGGATTTTCTATTGTTTCCTGATCTTCTCGTGTTTCAAAAAATTCCTCATGCCTATTATGATACTTAGTTTGCATATAAGGTTCATGAGTTGTTTCTTCTACATTATTAGGATGCCACTCTTCTTGTGTAATCTGATATGGGTTATAATCTAGAGGGGAGTTCCTATATGTGCTGGTTCTCCTTCCACATCAGATTCTACGTTTTATAAGTGGCTACTTGTTTCCTCAAAGCACTGCTCACTATAATTTTTTGCAATTTGGTAATGAAGTTCTCTTATCAGCATAGTACAAGATATAGGTAGGCAATCAAGCATTTCTTGACAACCTTCTTCATTAATTTCTTCGTAAGTTTTCTCATCATCTTCTATAAAGTGTTGATCATCATACATATCTTTCTCATCATATATGTCTTGCTCATCATACATGTCTTGTAGTGGTTGAGTTTGTTCTTGATCTGAAAAAAGCATGGGCTGCTCTAGATCATCAATATTTAAATTAGCTTCATACCTAGCCAGTATTCTATCAAGCATACACATCATTTTTTTCATCATTACCAGTAGTTTTGCTTCAGGGTCTATATCTGAATCCATGTTTGTAATAAAGAGGTCATTGTATCTTTTCAACCAGTTCAGGGTCTTCTACCAGTGGAGTCATTTGGTCTATTGAGAGTTGTGGAGTGTGGAGTCACCAGATGGATGATTTGGATCTTTCTATTCACCAAAAATATGATTTGGATTGCTCAAATGCATTCCCAAAGGAGTCTACAAGGACTAGAAGGGTAATAGGCCTACTGGAGGCCAGTGGACTCACCAGGTGAAGATTTTTAGCTCTTTTGGAGGTAAAATGTTTTATTGTCCACCACCATGTTTATTATGAATAACAATCTAAGGAGATTATGGGTCTTCTATGGTCCTAAAGGTATCTAAGATGAAATTCACTCAGAATTCCCCAGTGGAGTCGCCAGAAATGTTAGTTTTGGTGGCTCAACTGGCTAACACACCAAATTTTCTTGAATCAAGGGATTTTCTGAGATCATAAGAATGTCTTAAAATGATATTCACTCAGAATTCCCCAACGGAGTCGCCAGAAATGTTAGCTCCCTTTAATTTCAGCAAATTGGCGAGACCATTAGGGGAATTTTGAGGTCTAAAATGGGCCTCCTAAGAAAAATTTACAACAAAAATAAACTTTATAACAACCAATAGGATTCAAGATGATGATGTCAGCCATGGGGGATGATTTACCATTTTTTAAATAAAAGGGTAAAAATATTTAAAAATAATAAAATAATAAAACTACTTTTTCAACTTGTATTTTCAACTTATCTCCCATACACTGGGCCTGTGGGAGATACAATGCAAAATTTAATTCTCATCTGTATACCATGCTGGCATACTTTCGTACTCACATTTAAAATATAAATATATAAAAAACGTGATTGTAATCACATTTTTTTGTATTTCTCATTTTTCGTGTAGTAGGACCCATAGAAAGTATGCAACATGGAATTTTGATGGAGAATTAAAATTTTTGCATCCAATGGTCATGCCCGCCGAAATTTGAGTAAAAACTTTGGGAGATAAGTTGAAATGTAAGCTGAAAGAAGCTTTTTCATTTTTCCTCTAAAATTTGGATGACGTCATCAAATCTTATTTGATTTTTCCACTATTATTTTATAATTTCCTTAGGAGGCCCATTTTAGACCTCAAAATTCCCTAATGCAAACTGCAGGGAGAACACTTGAACCACTTTGGGATTCTAGGATCTAGCCCTCCTGAATACAAAGAGGGATCTCTTGATAAGTGCAAAGAATGATTTATCTTTAAGGCTTTTGAAATGATATTAGGCTAGTTATGAAGAACAAGGTTTTTTGTTTGGTTTTGGTTGGGCAAAGATAAATGAAGGTGAAGGAAGTTTAAATGAAGGGTGAAGGTATATGCAAATGAAAGATTGATTCAACTGACAAGATAGGAAAGGAGCAGTTTCAGTCCATTGGGATATGGAGTCATAGTAGGATTTAATTGAAACAACAAGGTTCAAGAGTGGTCCATGGGGCAAGTCATCTATGTCAAAGGATCTCTTTAACTTGATTTTACGGAATGAAAACAATAAGAGATGGAGAACAAACAAATGAAGAAAAAAGAGCAGCCTAAGATCAAGTAAGTACTTTGAAACTATCCTGCTTTTGGCATGCACTTAAGGAGAAACATAAAAGTAATCTAAGATGAGGTAAGTACTTTGAAAATAGCCTACTTTCGATTCACTTTCAATAGAAAAAAATTCAAAACACAAAATAGAATAGCTGAAGATCAAGTAAGGATTTTGAACCTATCCTGCTTTCAACATATTCAAGGAGAAAACCTTTCAAAGCAAGTGTTGGAGAAGAAACTAGAGGACAGGGCTAACCATAGACTTCCCTAGCTCTTCTTTAATTAGCAAACTTTTCAAGACAACAATTCAGATAAACAAAGAATAGTCTAAGATCAGGTAAGGACTTTGAACCTAGCTTAATTTCAACATACTCTTAGGGAAACTTTCAGACAACTTTTGGAGATAAAAATAGAGGACAGGGCTAACCATAGACTTCCCTAGTTCAAATTTACTTAGCATAAACTGAAAATAACATTCAAGAACAGTATTTGAAGTTTAGACAATAAGACATGGGCTCACCAACATTCCTTAACTGCTTGGACTGTATTAAATCATTCTTAAATACACAATTGGAAGACAACATGAAGATAAAGCTTATCAGTGAAAGTAGGGTACTATGAAGAGTAAATCCTAGCTTTATATTTGCTGTTCTTTATCAGAGAAAATGGAAAAAATGGAAACAAAATGAAAATAACAATTTACAATAAGAAAAACATCACCATTGACATAGACCAGGATTTCATAAATCAGTTTGTATTTGATGCTTCAAATCAATTACAATCATCAAGTCCAGTGGGCCTCTACAGCTTCAAACTTCTCATCTCAACTTATGTATCTTCAATTACACACATAGCTTACAGTAGCTTCAGGAAATTTTTTTACATGCATCAGATATTCAGAGACCAACCTTTGTTTAATCTTCTACAGAAGTATTTATAGAAGAAATGAGGAGGTGGGTAAGAGAAAATATCTCTAGGTTCAATTAATAAAGTTTAATGCTTCTCGGCCTTTGAGGGGCTCTACAGAGCAGATTTCTGATATTTCCTTTGTATTAATTGATTTTCATTAAGTATATAGGCATGCTGGGCAGATTTTGTTGACTTAAAAACTTTAGATTATCTTTTTAATAACTTTTCTGACAGTTGTAATAAGTTCCTTTGATTTAAAATAACTGTTCAACTGTCTTTAGGAAAATATCTTTTGTTCTGAGGATATAACTATGCCTTCTTAGATTGTTTTGAGGCTGCAGGTGGCTTTTGGTAGCTGGAGAGGATTCAATTAGCCTCTGATGTGGCAGTGGAGGCTTCTCGGATTGATAGATCTGATTGTTTTTTCCTAAAACACTGTTAATTTTCTTTTGATCTGTGTTTTAGGTCTGATTAGGATTAATTTCAGTCTTTTGGTCTTCACGCTGTCTTTAACTCTGTGGATTAGGCCTTTTATAGTCGAATTTATGCCTTAATCCCTCAAAACTATGTTTAATCCTTTAATTCTTGATTTCTGCTCTGATTGAATGCTATAACACTGATACTATTTGTATGTGGTGTTTGCTGTGTTTTTGTTGCCTTTGTAGGTGCACAGAGGGTTGTATAATGGCATCAGTGCTCATGAGGCATGGATAAAACATAATTTGGAACCCTACGGAAATGATCTCCTTTATGAATAAAGGCCTGGGGGATCGTCATCCTCGGCCCTTGATTTCCTTTTAAAACAATGGAAAACCTTAAAAAACCTGCAAAAATACACAAAAGTTATAAAAATCCTGCGTGGATGGGTTAGAACTGCTTTGGAGGTTGAGGTTAGATCGCGGTCGTTGGATGAAAGCATCCAACGACGAGGATTTCTTGCTAGGGTCAATGGAGAGACAGTTGGGTAAAATGAGGATCAGATTAAATCCGGGCTGTTAATGCATGTTGATCAACGGTTGAGATCAATCGATAATATTTACAATGCAGGGGGGGGTAACTTTAAGATAAAATGGAAGAAAATGTAATATAAATGAGGAAAACCTTAATTGACAATGAAAAAGGCATAAACGGAAGTTTGGATGTGGAATGGATGAGAGCCGTTGATTTGAAATGATGTACGGCTAAGATTAAAAGGTGGAGAGTTAATGCAAAGGAGAAGGGTAGTAAGTGGAAAACCGGCAACGGTTTTCGTGCGGGGTTGAGGGTGGTAAATGGTTTTTCCTTTTTGAAGGCGATATAGGTCTGCGCTCGACACATGTCTTTTAGAAACCGCCCATATCGCGTAATTTTTAGGAATTAACGTTTGGGCTTAAAATCACACGATATGGAGTCTTAGCCGTCAGATCAAAGGTGAAGAGATCTAACGGGGGATATGAGAGCGCGATAAGACAAGTTGCGTGGTCAGAATAAGGTGGGTTGGGTCAAGGCGGTTTTGATCTGGGCCGTTGGATCAGAGGAATGGACGGTCAGGATTTATCGATGGGGAGATAGGTCCCAAAGGAGTTGGGCCTACCGGGTTGAATATGGACCATAGGATATAAAAGATTAATGGCTCAGATTTAATCTTGGGGAATTGAAAGAAATATGAGACGGGGGTTCGGGCGAAGGTCGGGTGAAACATGGACTGTTGATCTACAACGATCAACGGTAGATCTTCGCCGAAGAGTTTTAAATTGCGGGGCTTTATGAAATAATAGAGGAAGCCAGGTTTGATCTAGACCGTTAGATTTATGAAACAGATGGCCCAGATCTGATCGCAAGCTTGCGAATCGACGAAGGAGAGAGGAAAGCACAAAGAGAAAGGGTCGATGCAATTAAGCGTAGGCTGTTAGATCTTAGAGAGATCAACGGTCAGGATGAATTGACGGGTTTTAATGTCGGAGGGCCATTAATCTGGGCCGTCGGTTCTTGTGGATTCGATGGTCTAGATTGAATCGCAAGATTGTAGTTGGAGAAGGGAAAGGGGAAACACCATAAAGAAATGTTGCGATGCGATTGAGTAAGAGCCGTCGATCTCAAAACTAGATCGACGGTTAGGATTAAATCACGAAGGCCAAAGGTGGAAAAGCAGGCTTTGGAACGGAGCAATTGGGACCGTCATATCTGGTTATGGTAGAGAAGATCGACGGTTGGGATCCAATCGCAAGGTCGCAATCGGAGGGAGGAAGGAACAAAGGGTAAGTTAAAAACTTGCGATGCGATTTATCAATGTTCGTTGATCGGTTTAGATCAACGACTGATATTCGCTGAAATATTAAACTGTCAGGTTTATATAAAAATAGGGTTTAATCGCAATCGGAGATCTCAAAAGCTAAAGGTAACAAAGAAAGAGGAAAAACCTGATTGCGATTGCGCGATTGGGCCTTAGCACCTGTTCTCGGTGCTGGTTTTATGCGGTAAAAGGGGTTGGGGCTAAGGCCTAAGGGGCTTAAGGCCTTAGTGCAAAAAGACTGCTTTTTATGATTTTTGAAGGATTTTTTGAGGATTTTGAGAGTTCCGATAAGGTTTTAAACCTTATTAATGGGAATTCATGAAGGAAAGGAAGGAAAAAGAGGTAAATGGAGGAATTTCATGAGGAAAAAGGGGATGAAAATGGAGGTTAATTATGAGTGAAAGGATGGGTAAATTGAAGGGAAAAATGGGTTTTTCAAGCAGTCTTTCTTCTTGTGAACAACAAATTTTTCAGGATTATGAGGGAAACAACAGTGGAGATTAACTTAAGGATAAGTTATCTTCATAAGACTTTAAGAACTAACAAATTTTCATAAAAATTGTTTCTTAAAGGCTTAAAAAATGATCTAGCCACCATTTGATATGACAAAATTTATAGGTGGTTAACAGGCCAGAGAGGCGAAACCATGCCTAGGGAATATTGAGTGGCATTAGAAAGATTCCCTGTTGTGCGGAACTTTCCAGTGTCAGTTTGGGACAAATTTTATGTCGATTTTACACCTCTCGGCGACGGGAACTCAACGGTGATGTTCGTTCTACATAAGAGCTCTCCATTTTTCAGCCATTTTCCAAATTGGAGGTATAATGTTTCTTTATGTAATTTACTTGTACTTATTATTCTTGTTGCAACTAAATGAATGAAGGCCTCCCCACTGTTGATCAGGGCCCAGATATGTAGTCCAAATTGGATGAACTCTGTAATCAACTTTTGGTGTCTTGATCTCATGCATCTTATGTTATCTTTCCTCTTCATTTTGTGTGCTTAAGTTTTTTTATGTTAGGTCCCTATATTACTAGTATAGTTATAGTTCCTTATTGTTGTTAGTCTAACCCCCTTATTGTTATTATTGTACCCTTGTAACTCCCATATTGTTATTATTGTGCCCTTAAATTATTATTATTAGGTCGGCTAGGATTACATTGTGGCCCCACTAGGATTACATTGTGGCCCCATGGACTCCTATATGTAGAAAGGAGGTATTGTAATTTGTATCATCCAAGAATTGTTCATTCATGTAATGTATTGGAAGTTGCCCCCTCGAATTTGCTTATTTCTAAGGCAATCATATCTCTTTTATTCTATTTTTGGAGTTGGTTTCACAACATTTGGTATCAGAGCTTTGGATTCTAGGGTTTTCGCTACTCCAAACCGGTCATCGTGGCATCTTTGCTATAATTTTTTTTCTACAAAGGTTCAAAAGTTGAAATTTTTAGAGTGCGAAGCTGAAAACCCGAGGAAAATCATCGCAAAATTTCAGAGCTTGGTTCGTAATATTTTCGGAGATATGATCTGTGGAAGTTAGGGCTTTTTTCAGGATCTTGAATTTAACCTAAACAGTTCATTGTGGCATTTGTGCTATACCTTTTTTTCTACAAAGTTTCAGAAGCTGAAATTTGTAGAGGGTGAAGCCGGAATCCTGAGGAACAACATCTAAAAATTTCCGATCTTGGTTCACAATATTTTCAGAGATATGATCTATGGAAATTAGGTCTTGTTCAGGCTCCCGAATTTCATCTCAAAGAGGTTATCGTGGGAAAATATTCATAACTCTCTCTTTGAGCATCAGATTGGAATGCTGTAAAAATTGGATGTAAGTAAACGGAATGTAGTTTCTTGTATATCAATTTTAGAGAAGATGAGGAAACAATGACACGTGGCAAGTCGTACAATTTCACTCTACTGAAACAATCCATAATTGGGTCATTGTGGGAGATTGGACATAACTTTACCTTAAAGAATCCAAATTAGGTCATACCTGTGACATTTGAAAGAAGCTTCAGAGGGATACTACAAGGCTGAATTTTAGATATTAAGGATCTACAATTACAGAGATAATTCAATTTCAATATAGAGCTCCTCAAAAGCAAGTAAAAGGTGTGTATTTGTTTTTTCCCGAATTGCATAAGTCTTGTTTGAAGAATCAAGTTGAATTGATTCCAAGGGAATATTGTAGAATATATATCAGTATTAGATTCTAAAATGGCCCCTAAAAATAATTCAACACCCATTAAGCCTTTAGAAGGCTCTACTATGACTCATGAAGACGAAGAATGGCAACATGACATATCAAATTTGCAGGAGCAAGTGCAACAAATTTCGCTCTCGCAAAGAGCAACGAAAAATGACATGGAAGTTTTGAAGAAAGGCATGGAAACTAAGATGGATGGTTTGATGAAAGGCGTGGAATCTAAGATGGATGGTTTGAAGAATGGCATGGAAGCTAAGATAGATGGCATGGAAGCTTAGATAGATGGCATGGAAGCTGGCATGGAATCTAAAATGGAAAACATGAAGAATGATCTAAAAGCAGACATGGAAGGTTTGACAAAGTTTATACAAGAAATGTTTCCTAATGGTGAAAATATAGTAGAGGAAACTCATGATGAGAACAAAATAAATGCTAATCGTGATTTCATAAACTCTAATGTTGGTAGGAAGAACCACCATATTCCAAAAATGGATATGAGAAAGTTTGATGGAAATGATCCTGTAACATGGATACTACAGATGGAGCAATATTTTGATCTCAATAATGTGCAAAACACACAAAAGGTATGCATTACAACTTTACATTTACAAAAAAATACATTTGTATGGTATCAATGGCTTTGCTCCCGTAATTTTTTTTTCAATTGGTCAATTTTTATGGAGGAAATGATAGTACATTATGAGGATACAAAGAGCACCACCTTCTTTAGCCAATTTATAAATCTCAAACAAAAGGGTTTAGTGGGGGAGCACGTTGAGGAATTTCAAAAATTGGATATAAGGGTAATTGATATTCCAGAGGAACACAGGATTGATCTCTTCATAAGTACTTTAAAGGATAACATCCAACATGAAGTTCGCGTTTTGGAACCTGATTCATTGGAGAAGGCATTCAGGTTGGCAAGAAAAATTGAATGTAAAATTATGGCGACAAGGAAGCCTACCACTCACTTCTATAAAGAGGGAAGTGTTGCTACTCCTAGATTTTCACAACCTACAAGGTTGACACCACAAAAATTGGAAGAAAAAAGAGAAAAAGGGCTTTGCTACAGTTGTGATAGCAAATACACTAAAGGTCATAAGTGTGCTGAGAAGAAATTATTTTACATAGATTGTGAAGAGGAAGAGGAAAATGAACAAGAAGAGGATATACACCAGGAACCAGCCCTAGAAGAGGAAGAAATGAATCCGACCATATCGTGTAATGCACTGGCAGGAATTACCACTCCTCAAACTCTCAAGATAGAAGGGAAAATCAAGAAGAAAAAGGTAATAGTGTTGATTGATTCAGGTAGCACCCATAATTTTATTCATTGTAAGGTAGCCAAGGAATTAAATTGTTTCCTATACCCAGCACCAGAATGTCAAGTGATGGTTGCAAATGGAGGAACTATAAATTTCTCTAGGAAATGCCATAATATCAAGTTAACCATGGGGGAATATGTATTGACTAGTCCAATGCTTTCCATTCCTATGGGAGGTGCCGATGTTGTACTAGGAGTACAATGGTTACAATCTTTGGGGACGGTAGCTTTTAATTTTCAAGAACTTTTCTTGAAATTTTTTTCAGAAGGAAAGGAAGTCGAATTACGGGGTATTGTAGGGAAGCCAGGAAGGATAATAAGCTCTAATGTCATGACAAAGCTTCTAAATAAAGAACAGCGAGGCGTAATTGCACAATTATGCTCACTAGAAGTTCCAACATCAAAATCATCTATTTCTGCAGATCTCCAACAAGTCCTGGACAATCATTCCAAGGTGTTTGAAACTCCCAAAGGACTCCCACCTATTCGTGATCATGATCATGCTATTCATTTGATTCCAGGAAGTGTTCCTCCAAACATCAGGCCTTATAGATATTCTTATGTCCAAAAGAGCGAAATTGAACATATGATTGCAGAAATGTTAGAGGCGGGTATAATTCAACCTAGTCAAAGTTCTTTCTCTGCTCCTGTAGTATTGGTACACAAGAAGGATGGATCATGGCGAATGTGTCCGGATTATAGGGAGCTCAATAAGCTCACAATTAAAGATAAATTTCCCATTCCTGTGATTGATGAATTACATGGAGCAATTTATTTTACCAAGTTGGATCTTCGTTCAGGATATCATCAAATTAGAATGAAGACTGAAGATATTCCAAAAACAGCATTTCGAACTCATGAGGGTCATTATGAATTTTTGGTCATGTCTTTTGGCCTTACCAATGCACCTTCTACATTTCAAGGGTTGATGAATTCCATTTTCAAACCCTTCCTTAGAAAATTTGTGCTAGTATTTTGATGATATACTAATCTACAACAAGTCTTGGAAGGATCATGTTGAACATGTTGACAGGGTGCTCAAACTATTGCAGGAGAAACAATTATATGCAAAAAAATCCAAATGTTTCTTTGGAATACAAGAGGTGGAATATCTGGGTCATATTGTATCTCACGAGGGTGTTAAAGTAGACCCTAACAAAATTAAAGCCATTAAGGAATGGAAAGTCCCCACAACCATAAAGCAGTTGCGAGGATTTCTCGGGTTAACATGGTATTATCGCAATTTTGTTAAGAATTATGGGAGAATAGCAGCACCTCTAACAACATTATTGAAGAAAGATGCATTTTCATGGACTCCTGAAGCAACTAAGGCCTTTGAACATCTTAAAGAGACAATGTGCCTAGCACCGGTCTTAGCTACGCCAGACTTCACAAAAACCTTTATTGTGGAATGTGATGCCTCGGGAAATGGAATTGGTGTTGTTTTAATGCAAGAAGGAAGACCCATTTCTTTTGAAAATCGTCCAATCAAAGGAAAGTATTTACAGAAACCTATTTATGAGAAGGAAATGTTAGCAATACTGCATGCACTAAAGAAATGGGGAACTTACCTAATGGGAAGACACTTCAAGGTAAAAACTGATCATGATAGTCTTAAACACTTTTTGGAACAAAGACTATCTTCAAAAGAGCAGCAAAAATGGGTCACAAAGATGTTGGGTTATGACTTTGAAATAATTTACAAAAAAGGGAAGCTAAATGTTGTTGCAGATGCACTCTCAAGAGGTGGAAGCATTTCTTTCTGCCATTTCTATTATCCAACCAGATTGGATAACCAAAGCAAGAGATGAATAGAAGAAGGACAAAGAAGTGTGGACACTCATTCAAAAGTTGCAGCAAGATCCTAGTACATCTGATACATTTAGTTGGAAAAATGATTCCTTATGGTACAAATATCACTTATATCTTTGTAAGAATTCCCAACTAAAACAAAAGATTCTTCTTGAATTGCACACTTCTCCTTTAGGAGGACACTCAGGATTTTTAAAAACTTACCACAGGGTGAAGAAAGAATTTTTTTGGGATGGCCTTAAATCTGATATTCAAAATTTTGTGGCGGAATGTTTGGTTTTCCAAAAGAATAAAGTGGAAACAATTAAGACCCCGGGACTTCTACAATCTTTATCCATTCCAAGTCAACGTTGGGAGGAGATTTCAATGGATTTTATCACAGGTTTACCTAAGTGCAAAGGAAAGAGTGTCATCATGGTGGTAGTTGATAGACTTACCAAGTATGCACACTTTTGTGCATTATCTCATCCATTTAAAGCAAGTACAATTTCTACTACATTTATGGACACAATTCAAAAGCTACATGGAAACCCAAGGGTTATTGTGAGCGACTGAGATCCCATCTTTACAGGAAATTCTTGGACGAAGTTGTTTTCTTGTTTGGGTACTCAATTAGCTCATAACTCATCTTATCATCCTCAATTTGATGGTCAAACTGAGATAGTAAATAAATTTTTGGAAGGATATATTCGTTGTTTTGTATCTGATAAACAAACATAATGGGTCAAGTGGTTACCTCTCGCTGAATGGTGGTATAACACTTCCTTCCATACTGCAGAAAAAATGAACCCATTTATGGCACTTTATGGATATCATCCACCATCCATCACATCATCTTTAAGAGAAAATTTGAAGGTTCAAGCAGTGGAAGATCACATCAAGCATCAAGAATAAGTTATCCAACTTTTAAAGGAAAACCTAAATTTGGCACAAAATCGAATGAAACAACAGGAAGATCAACATCGCAACAAGAGAAGTTTTCATGCAGGAGACTAGGTATTTTTACGGCTACAACCATATAAACAAATTTCCCTCAAGCAAGCTAAGAGGGATACTAAATTATCGCCAAAGTAATATGGTCCTTACAAGGTGTTGCAAAAGATTGGTACTATGGCATAAAAATTGGAGCTTCTTGCTTCTTCACGAGTGCATCCAATTTTCCATGTTTCATGCTTAAAGAAGGTTATAGGTGAAAATCTTCCAGTTCAAACAATATTTCCAGAACTTGATGAGGAAGGAAAAATCATATTGGAACCTGAAGTGGTCACGGAAACAAAAGCTCGACAGCTACGTAATCGATCAATTTCAGAGTATCTCATCAAGTGGAAGAACTTACCCACTAAAGATTCTACATGGGAGGATGAGAAGCACCTAGAGCTACTCAAGCATTGAGGACCGTACTTTTTTGAAGGAGAGGGGCATGTTAGGTCCATATATTACTAGTATAGTCCCTTATTGTTGTTAGTGTAACCCCCTTATTGTTATTATTGTACCCTTGTAACCCCCATATTGTTATTATTGTGCCCTTAAATTATTATTGTTAGGTCGGCTAGGATTACATTGTGGCCCCATGGACTCCTATATATAGAAAGGAGGTTTTGTAATTTGTATCATACAAGAATTTTTCATTCATGTAATGTATTGGAGGTTTCCCCCTTGAAGTTGCTTATTTATAAGGCATTGATATCTCTTTTCTTCTATTTTTGGAGCTGGTTTCACAACATTTTATTATTTTTAAATGCTCTGTTACATGCAATTATTTATGCATCTATAAGAAAAATATCTTGGATTAAGTTGTATTTGAACAGGTCTTTGTTGATGCGAATTGCACGAGTACATGCTAACCAGAAATAAGCTTCAAAGAGGTGAAGGAAAGATTAAGTCCTTTGATCCTGAAGCAAGATGTGCACCACAAAGAAGAGACATGGCAGATGAAGAAGCTCGTTGGGAAGAAGAGAAGAATTACCACAATGAATTCTACAACATGGCAGAGAAAGTATAAAAATTGTTTGCACATTATGAAAAGACCGTCAAGTCTGAGAAGAAAGATGCAGATGATCATGGATAAGTAAATGATAGAGATGGTGGAGAAGCGCCCCCTCCCTCTCCATCTTCTAGTGATAGTTCCTCTTCTTTGTCTCATCATTATCGCAAATGTCATAAGCATACATATAAGAAACCTTTCCTTACTATATGTAAGGTTTGACTTGCCTATGTATACAGGAGAATGTAATGTGGAAAAGGTCAACAATTGGATTATAAATATCGAGGTCTACTGCCAGATTCAACAAATCAAGAAAGATGAGGAAAAGATCCAGTTTGCATCCCTTCCACTGGGTGGCACCGCTCTTGTTTGGTGGGAGAGAAAATTGAAAGACAACAAAAATTTGGGTAACCTTCTCTCCTCATGGTCAAATTTTATGTCTGCATTGAAAAAATATTTTTACTGATTGGACTATAAGAAAAAGGTATTAATGGAATGGCAACACATAAAGCAAGGCAAAGGCCAAAATGTGCAAAAATTCATTGAAGAATTAAGAAAACAAGCAGATTCACCAGAGATTATAACTAAGTATATCAATTCTTTACATGGTTACATAAGGAATTCGTTATTATTGTTTGAGCCTGCTACTATTGATGAGGCTAGTGTGAAGGCCATGCATCTTTAAAGTAGGGGGATGCATGAAAAAAATTACCACTCAAAAAGAGCCACAATGGCCAAGAGAAGAGGAGAAAATCCCTGACATACACATTGTAAGAAAGATGGACACGACGAAGAGAATTACTAGAAACTACACCCTGAGCTGAGACCTAAGAGGGATGCCAGAAAGGAGAGGTAGGAGAGAGCTGCCACCATGAAACAAGATCAAAAGTATGAATAATCGGAATATGATAAGGTCATGACTGCGGGACTTGCATGAGGTAGACCAATTGACTTGGGATCAGATTCCAGTGACGAAAGGAGGATTGCAGCTCTTGGAATTGCAACAGATGGACCCATCGATTTGGGTTCAGATTCGAGAGATGAAACAAATATTTCAGTAGATAATATACCAAAAATGAAAAGGTCACCCAATGCAACATGGCTCCAAGAACTTGAAAAGATCAATCAAAGAATTTAAGCATAGAATACTAATCTAAGAAGAATCCTACAGGAACCAGAAAAGGAGAAAAAAAGGTTGCCACACCAGTTGCAAGCTAAGGACGAGGCCTTGGAAAGGTTGCAGCATAACCCCCTTGAGGTAAAAAGTGATTCTTTGATTTCATATACTTTTCATAATGATGATTTCGGTGTTTTTGAAAAAAATACTACATGTATCAGATCCAAACTATTAAAGAAAATGGGGTATCAAGGAAAGGGCCTCAACATTAATGACCAGGGAATCATAAACCCCATCAAAGTAGAGGAATTACTCCATCATGTAGGACTTGGGTATGTCAGGAAGGAGGTTGGGGAATGCTCCAAAACAACCAGCGACCCACCAACAACAGATGATGAGAGTGCCTCATCACATTCCAACAACAGTGGGGGATCCATGAACACTTATCAGATGCACATCGGGAGGAAGTGTTCCAAGATGATCCGAATAGTGTGGAAGAGGAAGAATCATTGCCACAAGGATGAGCACCAGAAATATGCATGCCAAACACTTCAGGCCCACAAATCACCCATGAAGAATCTAATCATCGAAGATATTCCACAAGCAAATATGCCACAAGGAGATGACCCATTTACTTTATTAAGTAAAAGATGGATTTTTTAGAGGTATTTGTTTGTTATGGCCACAATTTGTAAATCGTGCGTTGTGAATAAATGTAAAGGTGATGATGTGTCTTCCATCACTTTGAAATGCACCGATGATTATTTTGGCCTTTCCTTATGAGTAGATGAAGTATTGGTTTCTGTTATGTATTCCTTGACCAAAGAGTGTGTGTTATAAACTCTTGGCAAGTGTGGGGTTGATTGAGTCATGTATGGTTTGTATGTGATCGCAAAGGATGTATCAGATTTTCATGTAGGTGATTGAGAATGTGGTTTTTGCGAGGACATAGGCAATGTGATGGATGTGCCAATGATTTTGGTGGTCCAAAAGCTCCTCAGTGGGGAGGATTGATCCAAGAGGATATCAGAGGACAAGTGGCTTTAAAATTTCTCAAAAATTAAAGTGGCCTAATGACAACAAGACTAGGACCATGCTGAATTGTTCTCCGTTTTGATTCCAACGGTGTGAACAACACTCCTATCCGAGGTCGTATGGAGAAGTTAGAGAAAGTCAAATTTGTGGTAAAAATTGGGCAATGGATAGGTTTAAATGTCCTAAAAATCCACTATCAATCGAAAGGGAACCCAACACCCGAGAAGCGGGCGAATTTGTTGGGTGTTTAATTTGAATAATAACCCCCATTTTCGAGACGTTAAAAAAAACCTATGGTTATGAATAAATAAATAAATAAATAAATAAATATATATATATATATATATATATATATATATATATATATATATATATATATATATATATATTTGTGTGCGGGCCATCAACCCCACCACCCACCATCACCATAGTAAAAAATGTTATTGGGGGGCAGGTTGTCACCCCTGCCACCCCCGGTGTTTGTTATACATATGATATGATTGTAGGTGGGGAGGCGGGCCGCCACCGGCAGACCTGCCTACCCCTTTAAACTTACCATTATACATATATATTACCACAAGGAGGCAGCGTAACGGGAACGGTGGGGGTATAACCCGCCCAACCCATGTGGTCGGCCCTGGAGTGGGTGGTCCCCAAAAAATATTACCAACCAAAAAAAAACACGCAGTGACATGTTTTAAAAATGGGTCGGGTCTGGTTTTGAACCCGCACCCTCCGCCTCCTCCACGCTCTCCACCGGTGGGTGCTGCCAATGCACCACCGACCCAAACTTTGTAAAAACTACTACGAAAATCATATAAACCCTCATTTCCACAGTGTGCCCAGGAGAAGCGATGGAGTAGGAGCAGAACCATGAGTGGGCCAGAGGGACGGAACCATGCCCAGTGAATATTGAGGGGCATCAGAAAGATTCCCTAGCATGCAGAAATTTTGAGTGTTAGTTTAGGACAACCTTTATGTCGATTTTTCACCTCTCAGCGACAGGAACTCAACAGTGACGTATGTTTTTACATTAGATCTCTCCATTTTTCAGACATTTTCTAGATTGGAGGTATAAGGGTGCTTTATGTAAATTACTTATACTTCTTCTTATTGTTGCCACTTAATGAATGAAGGCCTCCCCACTGTTGAGCAGGGCCCAGAGATGTAGTCCTTATTGGATGAACTTTGTAATAAACTTTTTGTGTCTTGATCTCATGCATCTTTCTTTGCTCTTCGTTTTATGTGATTATGCTTTTTTTATGATTTTTAAATGCTCTGTTACATGCAATTATTTATGCATATATAATAAAAATATCTTTGATCAAGTGGTATCAGAGTAGGTCTTTGTTGATGCGAATTGCAAGAGTACATGCTAACCAGAAACAAGTTTCAAAGAGGTGAAGGAAAGCTAAATCCATTTGATCCTGAAGCAGGATGTGCACCATGAAGAAGAGACATGGCAGATGAAGAAGCTCGTTGGGAAGAAGAGCAGAATTACTGTAGGCCATTCTACAACATGGCCGAGAAAGTAGACAAACTGTTTGTAGAGTATGAAAAGTCCGTCAAGCCTGAGAAGAAATATGCATATGATCATGGATTAGGAAATCATGGAGATGGTGGAGAAGTGCCCCATCCCTCTCCATGTTCTAGTCATAGTTCCTTTTCTTCTTCTCTTCATTCTCGCAGACGTCAGAGGCATCAGTATAAGAAACCTTTCCTTAAACTAGATGTGAATTTTGACTTGCCTATGTATATAGGAGAATGTAATGCGAAAAATCTAAATAATTAGATTAGACAGGTTGAAGTCTACTGCCAAATTCAAAAAATCAATAAAGACAAGGAAAATATCCAGTTGGCATCCCTTCGACTGGTTGACACCGCTCTCGTTTGGTGAGAGAGAAAATTGAAAGGCAGTAACAATCTTGGTAACCTTCTTTCCTCATGGTCAAATTTTATTTCTACATTGAAAAATCAGTTTCACCCATTGGGCTATAAGAAAAAGGAATTAATGGAATGGAAACACCTAAAGCAAGGCAAGCGACCAATATGTGAAAAACTTCATTGAAGAATTTAGAAAACAAGCATTGAACTTACACGTTTCATTACATTCACTAGAGATTGTAACCAAGTATATCAATTCTTTACATGGTTACATAAGGCATTCATTATTATTGTTTGAGCCTGCTACTATCGATGAGGCCAGTGTGAAGGCCATGCATCTTGAAAGCAGGGGGACACATGAACAAAATGACCACCCAAAACAAGCCACAATAGCCAAGAGAAGAGGAGAAAAGCCCTCTTGTACACATTGTGAGAAAGAGGGACACGATGGAGACAATTGTTGGAAACTGCACCTTGAGCTAAGACGTAAGAGGGATGACAGAAAGGAGAGGCAGAAGAGAGCTGCCACCATGAAATAAGATCAAAAGTTCGAATCAAAGGAAGATGAGAAGGTCACGGCTATGGGAGTTGCACGAAGTAGACCAATTGACTTAGGATCAGATTTCGGTGACGAAAGGAGGATTACAACTCTTGGAGTCGCAACAAATGGAACCATCGATTTAGGTTCATATTCAGGTAATGAAACAAAAATTTAAATAGATAATGTACCAAAAATGAAAAGGTCGCCCAATGTGGCATGGCTCCAGGAACTTGAAGAGATCAATCAAAGCATTCAAGTAGACAATACTGAGCTAAGGAGACTCCTATAGGAAGCAGAAAAGGAGAAACAAATGCCAGTTGCAATCTAAGGACGAGGCCTTGGAAAGGTTGCATCATAACCCCCTTGAGGTAAAAAGTGATTCTTCGATTTCATATACTTTTCATAATTATGATTTCGCTGCTTTTGAAAAACATACTACATGTATCAGATCCAAACTGTTAAATAAAATGGGGTATTAGGGAAAGGGCCTAAGAATTAATCACCAGGGAATCATAAACCCCATCAAAGTAGAGGAATTACCTTGCCATGCAGGACTTGGTAATGTCAGGAAGGAGGCTGGGGAATGCTCCAAAATGGCTAGTGAACCGCCAATGATAGATGATGAGAGTGCCTCATCACATTCTAGCGACAATGAGGGATCCATGAACACTTATCAGAGGCACACCGAGAGGAAGCGTTCCAAGACAATCCATAAATTATGGAAGAGGAAGAATCATTGCCACAAGGATGAACACCAGAAATCTGCATGTCAAACACTTCAGGCCAAAAAAGCACCCATGAATAATCCAGTCATCAAAGATATTACACAAGAAAATCTACCACAAGGAGATGACCCATTTATTTTATTAAGTAAACGATGGTTTTTTAGAGGTAGCCACAATTTATAAATCATGTGTTGTGAATAAATTTAAAGGTTATGATGTTTCTTCGATCGCTTCGAAATGCAACGATGATATTTTTGGCCTTTCCTTATGACTAGATGAAGTATTGGTTCTATGATGTAATCCTTGACCAAAGAGTGTGTGTTATAAACTCTTGGAAAGTGTGGGGTTGATTGAGCCATGTATGGTTTGTATGTGATTGCAAAGGATGTACTATATTTTCATGTAGGTGATTTAGAGTGTGGTTTTAGCAAGGATGCAGATAGTGTGATGGATGTGTCAATGTTTTTGGTGTTCCAAAAGCTCCTAAGTGGGGAGCATTGATCCAGGAGGATCTCAGAGGATAAGTGGATTAAAAATTTCTCAAAAATAAAAGTGACCAGATGACAACAAGACTAGGACCATTTTGAAGTGTTCTCCATTCTAATTCCAATAGTGTGAATGACACTCCAATCCGAGCAAGTATGGAGAATTTAAAGCAAGTCAAAGTTGCGGTCAAATTTGGGCAATGGCCAGGTTTAAATGTCCTACAACTCTACCGTCAACCGACAGGGAACCCAACACTGAGAAGCAGGTGAATTTGTTGGGAGTTTAATTTTTCTAATAACCCCCATTTTTGATAAGTTTTAAAAAAATACCTATGGTTATGAATAAAACATACATACATATATATATATTTAGGTGGTCGACCATCAACCTCGCCACCCCCCATAACCATAGTCAAAAATATTATTTGGGGGCATGTTGTCTCCCTTGCCACCCCTGATGTTTGTTATACATATGGTACGAATGGAGGCAGGGAGGCGGGCCGCCACCAACGAACCCGCCTACCCTTTTAAACTTACCATTATACATATATATTACCACCTGGAGGCATCATAACGAGATATGTAGGGGTCAAACCCGCCCATGCCCATGTGGCCGGCCCCCGAGTGGGCTGTCCCCAAAACATATTACCAACAAAAAAAAACATGCAACGACATATTTTAAAAATGGGTCGGGTAGGGTTTTGAACCCGCACCCTCCGCCTCCTCCACGCTCTCCGCCGGTGGGTGCTGCCAATAGACCACCAACCCCAACTTTGTAAAATTTTCCACAAAAATCATATAAAACCTCATTTTTGCAGTGTTCCTAGGCAGAGCGACGTAGAAGGAGTGGAACCACGAGTGGGAAAGAGGGGTAGAACCATGCCCAGGATATATCAAGGGGCATTAGAAATATTCCTTGGGGTGCAGAACTTTCCAGTGTTAGTTTGGGACAAATTTTATGTTGATTTTACACCTCTTGGCGACAGGAGCTCAACGGTGATGTCCATTTCTATTATGAAACCGGCTCCAAAAATAGAAGGAAAGAGAGATCAATGCCTTATAAATAAGCCACTTCAAGGGGGAAACCTCCTTTACATTACATAAATGAAAAATTCTTGGATGCTACAAATGAAAAATCCTCCTTTCTATATATAGGATTCCATGGGGTCACAATATAAACCTAGTCGACCTAACAATAATAATGTAAGGGCACAATAATAACAATATGGTGGTTACAGGGTTACAACAATAACAATAATGGGGCTACACTAACAATAATAAGGGACTACACTAGTAATATAGGGACCTAACATGCCCCTCTCCTTCAAAAAAGTGTTGTCCTCAATGCTTGAGTAGCTCTAGATGCTTCTATATAAAATTATCATCCTCCCATGTAGAATATTTAGTGGGTAAGTTCTTCCACTTGACGAGATACTCTAAAATTGATTGATTTCGTAGTTGTCGAGTTCTTGTTTCTATGACTGCTTTAGGTTCCAATATGATTTTTCCTTCCTCACAAGTTTCAACAATATTGTTTGAACTGGAATTTTTTCACCTATAACCTTCTTTAAGCATGGAACATGGAAATCTGGATGCAATCGAGAAGAAGAAGGAAGATCCAATTTGTATGCCATAGTACCAATATTTTGCAACACCTTGTAAGGACCATATTACTTTGGCGATAATTTATTATCCTTCTTAGCTTGCTTAAGGGACATTTGTTTGTATGGTTGTAGCCGTAAAAATACCCAGTCTCCTACATCAAAACTTCTCTCGTTGTGATGTTGATTTGCCTCTTGTTTCATTCGATTTTGTGCCAAATTTAGGTTATCCTTTAAGAGTTGGAGAAATTTTTGTTGATGCTAGATGTGATCTTCCACTGCTTGAACCTTAGAATTTTCTCTTAAAGATGATGTGATGGAAGGTGGATGATATCCATAAAGTGCCATAAATGGGGTCTTTTTTTCTACAATATGGAAGGAAGTGTTATACCACCATTCAACCAAAGGTAACCACTTGACCTATTGTGTTTGTTTATCAAATACAAAACAACAAAGGTTTCCTTCAAAACATTTGTTCTCTATCTTAGTTTAGCCATCAGATTGAAGATGATAAGATGAGATATGAGATAGTTGAGTACCCAAACAAGAAAATAATTCTGTCCAAAAATTTCCAGTAAAAATGGAATCTTTATCACTTACAATAATTTTTATGTTTCCACGTAGCTTTTGAATTGTTTCCATAAATGCAATAGCAACTGTACTTGCTTTAAATGGATGAGATAATGCACAAAAGTGTGCATACTTGGTAAGTATATCAACTACCACCATGATGGCACTCTTTCCTTTGGATTTAGGTAAACCTGTGATAAAATCAATTGTATCTCCTCCCAACATTGACTGGGAATGGATAAAGGTTGTAGAAGACCCGAGGTCTTAATTGTCTCCACTTTGTTTTGCTGGCAAACCAAACATTCCGCCACAAAATTTTAAATATCAGATTTAAGGCCATCCCAAAAAAATAATTTCTTCACCCTGTGGTAAGTTTTTAAAAATATTGAGTGTCCTCCTAAGGGAGAAGTGTGCAATTTCAAAATAATATTTTGTTTTAGTTGGAAATTCTTACAAAGATTTACGCGATCTTCGTACCATAAGGAATCATTTTTCCAACTAAATGTATCAGATGTACTAGGATATTGCTGCAAGTTTTGAATGAGTGTCCACACTTCTTCACCCTTCTTCCATTCATCCCTTGTTTCAGTTATCCAATCCGGTTCGATAATATAAATGGAACAAAGCAATGCTTTGACCTCTTCATCCTTTCTTGAGAGTGCATCTACAACAACATTTAGCTTCCCTTTTTTGTAGATGACTTCAAAGTCATAACCCAACATCTTTGTGACCCATTTTTGCTGCTCTTCTGAAGATAATGTTTGTCCCAAAAATTATTTAAGACTATCATGATTAGTTTTTACCTTGAAGTGTCTTCTCTTTAGGTAAGGTAATCATTTCTTTAGTGCTTGTAGTATTTCCAACATTTCCTTCTCATAAATAACTTTCTTTAAATACTTCCCTTTGATTGGACAACTTTCAAAAGAAATGGGTCTTCCTTCTTGGATTAAAACATTACCAATTCCATTTCCTGAGCCATCACATTCCACAATAAAGGTTTTTGTAAAGTCTGGCGTAGCTAATACTGGTGCTAAGAACATTACCTCTTTAAGATGTTCAAAGGCCTCAGTTGCTTCGTGAGTCCATGAAAATGCAAATTTCTTCAATAATGTTGTTAGAGGTGTTGCAATTCTCCCATAATTCTTAAAAAACTTTCGATAATACCCTGTTAACCCGATAAATCCTCACAACTACTTTATGGTTGTGGGGATTTTACATTCCTTAATGGATTTAATTTTGTTAGGGTCTACCTTAACACCCTCATGAGTTATAATATGACCCAGATATTCCACCTCTTGTACCCCAAAGAAACATTTGGAGGTTTTTGCATATAATTGTTTCTCCTCCAATAGTTTGAGCACCCTGTCAACATGTTGAACATGATCCTTCCAAGACCTACTATATATTAGTATATTATCAAAAACTACTAACACAAATTTTCTAAGGAACGGTTTGAAAATGGAATTCATCAACCCTTGAAATGTAGAATGTGCATTGGTAAGGCCAAAAGGCATGACCAAAATTCATAATGACCCTCATGAGTTTGAAATTTTGTTTTTATAATATCTTCAGTCTTCATTCTAATTTGATGATATCCCGAATGAAGATCCAACTTGGTAAAATAAATTGCTCCATGTAATTCATCAATCACAGGAATGGGAAATCTATATTTATTAGTGAGCTTATTTATCTCCCTATAATTTGGACACATGTTCCATGATCCATCCTTCTTGTGAAACAATACTACTGGAGCAGAGAAAAAACTTTGACTAGGTTGAATTATACCAGCCTCTAACATTTCTGCAGTCATATGTTCAATTTTGCTCTTTTGGACATAAGGATATCTGTAAGGCCTAGTGTTTGGAGGAACAATTCCTGGAATCAAATGAATAGCATGATCATGATCACGAATAGGTGGGAGTCCTTTGGGAGTTTCAAAAAACTTGGAATGATTGTCCAAGACTTTTTGGAGATCTAGAGAAATAGATGATTTTGATGTTGGAAATTCTAGTGAGCATAATTGTGCAATTACACCTCATTTTTATTTCTTCAGAATCTTTGTCATGACATTAGAACTTATTATCTTTCCCATATTCCCTGCGAAACCCCGTAATTAAACTTCCTTTCCTTCCGATTTTTTTTCAAGAAAAATTCTTGAAAATTAAAATCTACCGTCCCCAAATATTGTAACCATTGTATTGATAGTACAACATCAACACCTCCCATTGGAATGGAAATCATTGGAATATTAAATACATATTCCCCCATGGTTAGCTTGATATTATGGAATTTTCTAGAGCAATTTATAGTTCCTCCATTTGCAACCATAACTTAACATTCTAGTGCTAGGTATAGGAAGCAATTCAATTCCTTGGCTACCTTGCAATGAATAAAATTATGGATACTACCTGAATCATTCAACACTATTACCATTTTCTTCTTGACATGTCCTTTCTATCTTGAGAGTTTGAGGAGTGGTAATTCCTGCCAATGCATTACATGATATGGTTAGACTCATTTCTTCTTTCTCTAGGGTTGGTTCCTAGTGTATATCCTCTTCTTTTGAATTTTCTTGTTCATTTTATTCCTCCTCTTCACAATCTATGTAAAATAATTTCTTCTCAACATACTTATGTCCTTTAGTGTATTTTCTATCACAACTGTAGCAAAGCCCTTTTTCTCTTTCTTCTTTCAATTTTTGTGGTGTCAACCTTGTAGGTTGTGTAAGTCTAGGGGTAGAAACACTTCCATATTTATAGATGTGAGTGGTAGGATTCATTGTCACCATAATTCTACATTAATTTTTTCATGCCAACCTAAATGCCTTTTCCAATGAATTAGGTTCCCAAAGGCGAACCTCATGTTGGATGTTATCCTTTAAAGTTCCTATGAAGACATAAATCATGTGTTCCTCTAGAATATCAGTTACCCTTATATTCACTTTTTGGAAGTCCTCAATATGCTCCACCACTGAACCCTTTTCTTTCAGATTTATCAATTAGCTAAAGAAGGTGTTGCTCTTTGTATCCTTATAATGTGCTATCATTTCCTCTGTAAAAATTGACCAAGTGACAATTTTTTTACGAGAGCAAAGCCATCGATACCATAAAAATGTATTTTGTTCTAAATGTAAAGTTGAAATGTGTACCTTTTGTGTGTTTTGCACATTATTGAGATCAAAATATTGCTCCATATGTAGTGTCCATGTTACAGGATCCTTGCCATCAAACTTCCTCATATCCATCTTTGGAATATGGTGGTTCTTCCATCCAACATTAGAGTTTATGAAATCATGATTAACATTTATTTTGTTCTCAGCATGAGTTTCTTGTACTACCTTTTCTCCATTAGGAATCATTTCTTGTATCAACTTTGTCAAACCTTCCTTCAATCCTTCCATGTCTTCTTTTTAAATCATTCTTCATGTCTTCTATGTCATCCATCTTAGCTTCCAAGCCATCCATCTTAGATACCATGCCATTCTTCAAACCATCCATCTTAGCTTCCATGCCTTTCTTCCAACCATCCATATTATCTTCCACGCTCTTCTTCAACCCATCCATATTAGCTTCCATGTGTTTCTTCAAACCATCCATCTTAGCTTCCATGTCTTTCTTCAAATCTTCCATTTCATTTTTTTTTGCTCTTTGCGAGAGCGAAATTTGATGCACTTGCTCTTGTAATTTTGATAAATCATGTTGCACTTCTTCCGCTTCATGAGTCGTAGTAGAGCATTATGAGGGATTAATGGGTGTTGAATTCTTTTTAGGGGGAATTTTAGAATGCAACACTGATATCTATGCTTCAATATGCCCTTGGAATCACTTCAAACTAATTTTTCAAACAAGACTTATGCAATTTGAAAAAAATACATACCTTTTTCTTGCTTTCAAGGAGCTCAATATTGAAACTGAATTATCTCTGTGCTTTTGGATCTTCAATATCTGAAATTCATTCATGTAGTATCCCTGTGAATATTATTTCGAATGCCATAGGTCTAACCTTTTTTGGATTCTTCAAGGCAAAGTTATGTGCAATCTCCCACTATGACCTAATTATGGATTGGTTCAGTAGATCGAACTTGTACAGTGTGCCACGTGTCAGTTTTTCCTCCTTAGGCTCCGAAATTGATACACAAGAAACTACATTCCGTGTGATTTTGGCCACCTTTTACAGAATCTTAATCCGATGCTCAGAGAGAAAGTTATGATGATTTTCCCACAGTCACCTCTTTGAGATGAAATTTGGGAGCCTGAAAAAACCTTAACTTCCACAAATCATATCTCTGACAATATTGCGAACCAAGATCTAAAATTTTTACACGAATTCCTCAGGATTTCGGCTTATAGTGGTAAGTATTTTAGCTTTTGAACCTTTGTAGAAAACATGTTATAGCAAAAATTCCGTGATGACCTATTTGGAGCAGCGAAACCCTAGAATCCAAATCTCTGATACCAAATGTTATGAAACCAGCTCTAAAATAGAAGAAAAGAGAGATTAACGCCTTAGAAATAAGCCACTTCAAAGGGGAAACCACCTTTTCATTACATAAATGAACAATTCTTGGATGCTACAAATGATAAAACGTCCTTTCTATATATAGGAGTCCATGGGGTCACAATATAATCCTAGCCGACCTAATAATAATAATGTAAGGGCACAATAATAAAAATATGGGGGTTACAGGGGTACAACAATAAAAATAAGGGGGCTACACTAAAAATAATAAGGGACTACACTAGTAATATAGGGACCTAACAGTTTCTGTATCAGAGCTCTCCATTTTTCGGCAATTTTCTAGATTGGAGATATAAGGGTGATTTATGTAATTTAATTATACTTCTTCTTCTTGCCACTTAACGAATGAAGGCCTCCCCACTGTTGAGTAGCGCTCGGAGATGTAGTCAAAATTGGACAAACTCTGTAATAAAATTTTGGTGTCTTGATCTCATGCATCTCATGTTCTCTTTGCTCTTCGTTTTATGTGCTTAAGTTTTTTTATGATTTTTAAACGCTTTGTTACATGCAATTATTTATGCATCTATAAGCAAATGATATTGGATCAATATTTTTATCGACTTCCATCAGAGTCTTCGTATCTTTTATGGAAATTCCCTAGTCAAATATTCTTGGTCTCGGATGTTGAATTCCTTCTTCCATGGTTGCATAGTCTATGATATCTTCCTTTCTTTCTTCACGCATGTCATTCCCAGGAACTTCCATTCAGATTTTTTCCAATTACTATCAATCACCTCATATTCCATATGAGAACATATTATGTTGATTTAATCTAGTGTGACCTATGCCTTCTGACATCCTTTTGTAGGAGGAGATTCATTTCCTTTAATCATGCTTCTGAAGACATATAAGTGATCCATTATACCTGAAACCATACAACATGATTTTATAATATCGAATACAACCATACCTACCTCATTTACCTTTAGGTCATATAAGTTTCTTTTAGTAGCTTCCTTGATTGAAAATAGTTTCAACCCCTTGATCTGCTTCATCTCTTATATCAACATACCATCATCCCATGAATTCCACAAGTTGTAGTTCTTGATGAAACACTTGCTTCCTTTCTAGATTGTTGAACCCTCTGATGAGGATTCCATCGGAGAATCTTGAGGATATTACATATCCTTATCCAACAAATTTTCCTTTTGACTTGATGTATGATGATACTTGTCCTAGATGACTTCTCCCTTTTTCCCATAAGTGTTGCTTGAGATTTTAATGAGGTTTACAAGAGCTATATCCTTCATAGTTGAATGTCATGAAAATACTTCATGTTTCCTATGGTGAAATCATGAGATCTTACTTCTAGTGCTTTTCCTCTTCTTTTTACTTCCTTATTTCAACATCCTCCACTTATTTTATATATTCCTTGTTATTTCCCTTCTTAAGCTTAGGACAATATTTCCTTTAATGCTCATAGCATTGAATCTTATATATGTCCTTCTTTCCTTTCGACAAATGTCTTGATTACTTTTTTGCCCTCAACCTCTCTTCTTCTACCTTGCATAGAAACCACAAGTTGATGAATGGGATAGCCTTCTAATCCTCATATAAATTTGTTACCTTTTTCATTAGTTAGTGTGTTTAGAACAATGAGGATTATCTCCTTATCTGATGTCATCTTTTGATGTCTCCAATTCTGCTATATAGGGAATGAGGGGAGCTTTGATTGATTTCATAAGAATCCCTTGAGCCCTTTGATCCTATTATGGTAAAACACAACCCCCCATTTTTTACTAATGTACTTCAAATAATGGGGACCCTTTATACAAAAAGTTTGGCTAAAAACCTTTTAGAATTTTCATTAAGTTAAATATCTTACGCTTTTGTCATTTTTTCATCTTCCTTGGAATTTTGTTTTGATTGCTTTGTTGAAATCAATTCTTCACAAGCTTTCCAACGATACTTGTTTCGCTCCATTTGGTCAATCAGTTTGTAAATGACACTCCTTTGAAGTTTTGATCATTTTCTCGCTTAGGCTAAAAAATGTATAACATGTACCAATATTTTAATTTTCATAGTTAAAATAGACATTCATTGTAAATATTAACTTTTAGTTAAATTTTACTAATTTTTTCATTTTTCACTAACAGTTCTACAAAATGACCCAAGTAAATTGAAAAATAGAGGAAAATATGTTTCGGGATATTGTTAATATACTCCAACTTGTTATTTTAAAACAAATTTCCAAACCCAAAACTCCAAAATTGCAAAGTAGCTATAGTCTAAATTGTAGGATGGTTAATCCCATGTAGGCCCCACTTCACATCCCTTCACATCCTTCCAAAAAAATAAAAAAAATGCAATATTAATTTTTTTATGATAAAAATTTACGATTGCGATATTGTGATATCGTAAATTTATTAAAATTTCAAAACTCTTCATTTAAAAAGTTGCGATGTGCAATTATGGTTTATGCTATGGTCTTTTAAGTTTTATGCAAAGTTTCGTTTCACCTTATGACTCCCTTTCACCTCACTCACCCTCCACCTCACATCGTCACTCCCTCACCTAACTCTTCCCTCCATTAACACTCCTTATCCCTCCTCATCCTCACATACCTCCACTCCTTATAACTGCTCACCCTCACGTGAAGCATTCAAAATTGTTTTGAATTATTAATTAAAAGAAATTATATTATATAATATTATAATTAATATTATATTTTAATTATAATTTTAATATTATTTAAATTATAATATTAATATAATATTTTAATATTTAAATTAATCAATAAATCATTTTTTAATTAGTTTAATTTTATTTTCAATTAGTTTTTATTAATTAAATATTAATAATGTAATTATAATTAATTAATAGATAATTATAACTTAATTTAGAATTAGATTGTAACTATTAGATTAATAATATAATTGCAATTAATTACTATTAATTAATTAAATATTGTAATATAATTTATGATAAGAAATTAACTAAAATTCTGATTTTTAGCCCAAGTAACAAAAATTCCAGATTTCTCACAATTTTAATATACCAATTTTAGAAGCTCATAAATGGAGTTTTACTTAGCCAAATGAGGCCTAGGATGGCTTATTAGAAAGATAAAATCATAGAGAACATTTCTAAAGTTGTTTCATTTCTAGATTTTATTATTTATTGGGTCTAAAATTCAGCAAAAGATCATGCTCCAAATTTTTTAACAAAATCAATTTTTTGAGTTTTATTTTATGCATTTTCATTTGCCCACAACTTCTTTTGAGTGCATATCCATTTGTCAATGATATTCTCAACCAATTAGATCATCACATACATCAATAGAAATCTTAAATTTCCTTTTCAATTATTTATTTAATTAAGTTTTGATTGGATTTATTTTAACTTCCAGATTTGACATTTTGATTTTATTTTTGCATTTTAATTTTGTTTTGATTTGATTTTAGAAGAAATAAATTGAAGAGATGATGAAAAGAATACATCAATCAATAAGAAGTCTCCATCAATTGAAGAATATGATTTTGAACGAATTAAAATTGATGGAGAAGAACCACTCTCCAACAAACTTTCTTATTGATAATTCTTTGTAAATATTATAAATAGCAGATTATAGAATGTAGAAAGGGCTTCTCTCCTCTAGAATTCTAGAAGCACTTATGTAATAGGAATTTATAGTTGTAGGTGGGAGGAGAGGAATATCAGATCTGGAGATTATTGATGTTTTTATTTTACATTCTGAGTTATGTATAATGAACAAAGTTTGCACTATTGTAGCTCTGATTTTGAAAGCAGAAATTCAGACATTGTAAAAAACTGTTAGAGACCGGAGCTGGAGAAATGGACTTAATAACTTGGTATTTATAATACTATTATTTTAAATGTTGGTTTCATTTTATGATAACAAGAATGTGTCAATTTACTTCCATATTTGTGCATTTTTTTTTGTATGAGCAATTTGCCTCAATTTTATGTTATTATTTATCTCTACTCTTTTATGCTGAATTCTGATTTCTGAGTAACTATTTACTCAGAAATATGTCTTATAAAACTGATTTATTGAATAGTGATATGTTGTGAACTTTTTTCGCATATTATTGTTTAATTATTCAAGTTACTGATTAAATGATCAATATCATTTTGAGAACTTCTTCCTAAGTGTTGTTGATTGATTATTTCAATTAAGAGGTCTCTAGATAGGGTGTGTTTGGAATTCATAATGTTATTTAATTGAACAATTTTGTTAATTTGATATTCATTATAAGCCAGACATGTTTAAATATTAATCATTTAGATTATATTTATCTTAGTTCGGTTAGATATATATATGCTTAATTGAGATAGGATTAGGATAAATTTTCTTTTGTTTGCATCTTAGAATAATTTTACATTTACATTTAATTCTGCATTACCAAAATTCGTCTTCCCAAAGAGGAAAACTTTAATTGTGTCTTGGGTAAGCCCCAAATTAACTTAAAGATCACTTTCTTGCCAGACGTTAGCAAGAAAAATGATCTGATGTCTCTTTCCCATTGGTAAACAAAAGTTATATTTTAAACCAATGGAGATTGAGAGAAGGTAACTGGATCTAGTTAAACCAGTCAGAGCCACTACTATTCCAAACAGAAAATGAACTGCTTTAAGTTCTGGACCGGGTGGTCATCCCCCATATTGTTGTAGCGAATTTCGAGGCCTCAACATTTTGGCGCTAGAAGGAGGGCCCAAGAATTGTTTTCCTTTGGAGTCTTTGTATTTTAACATTTTATTTTAATTACAATGGCTCCTCTAAAACTTCCAATTTGGAGTTGTATTTCTGGAAGAGAATATTCCAATACTCCACTAGAAATAGTAAGATTCTTGTCTCAAGTAAAATTTAACGGTATAATGAATACTTATGCATTTAATCATACTTTACAATTCATCAAAAAATTTCAAATTTTACTTTTCATGATATTGATGAAGATATTTTATGCAGGATTTTTACTCTTACATTCTTGGCAAAATCCAGAAGCTGGTGTCAATCACTTCCAGTTGCCTCAATCCACACTTGGGAACAATTTATTGTTTGTAAATTTGATGGATATATCTATGAAAATGTATGTGACAATTTTGAAGATCTACGAAAGTTTGAAGGTGAGTCTTTAATTGATTTTACCATCAAGTTTTGTTTAAATTTGTTAGGTCCCTATATTACTAGTATAGTCCCTTATTGTTGTTAGTGTAACCCCCTTATTTTTATTATTGTACCCTTGTAACCCCCATATTGTTATTATTATGCCCTTAAATTATTATTGTTAGGTCGGCTAGGATTACATTGTGGCCCCATGGACTCCTATATATAGAAAGGAGGTTTTATAATTTGAATCATCCAATAATTATTCATTCATGTAATATATTGGAGGTTTCCCCCTCAAAGTGGCTTATTTCTAAGGTGTTGATATCTCTTTTCTTCTCTTTTTGGAGCTGGTTTCACAACATTTGATATCAGAGCATTGAGATTATAGGGTTTCGCTGCTCCAAACAGGTCATTGTGGAATTTTCGCTATAAATTTTTTTCTATGAAGGTTTAGAATATGAAATTGTTAGAGTGCGAAGAAAAAATCCTGAGGAACATCTTCGCACAATTTCAGACCTTGGTTCACAATATTTTCGGATATATGATCTATGCAAGTTAGGTCATTTTTTAGGCTCCTGAATTTAACCTAAACATGTCATTGTGGTATTTTCATAATAACATTTTTTCTACGAAGGTTAATAAGCTGAAATTTTTAGAGTACGAAGCCGAAATCCTGAGAAACATCATCGCAAAATTTCAAATATTGGTTCACAATTTTTTCGGAGATATGATCTGTGGAAGTTAGGGCTTTTTGAAGCTTTTGAATTTCATCTCAAAGAGGTGATCATGAAAAAATCTTCATAGCTCTCTCTCTGAGCATCGGATTGGAATGCTGTAAAAAGTGGCCGCAAGTACATGAAATTTATTTTTGGGTCTATAAATTTTAGAGCCAAAGGAGGAAACAGTGACACATGGCAAGTCGTACAAGTTCGCTCTACTGAACCAGTCCAAAATTGGGTCATTGTGGGAGATTGGACATAACTTTGACTTGAAGAATCCAAATCAGATCAGTCCTGTGGCATTTGAAAGAAGATTCAGAAGGATAATAAAGGGCTGAATTTAAAATATTGAGGATCTGTAATTATAGAGATAATTCAATAGAATAGATATCAGTATTGGATTCTAAAATGGCCCCTAAAAATAATTCAACACCCATTAAGCCTTTAGAAAGCTCTACTATGAATCATGAAGACGAAGAATGGAAACATGACATATCGAAATTACAAGAGCAAGTGCAACAAATTTCGCTCTCGCAAAGAGCAACAAAAAATAACATGGATGTTTTGAAGAAAGGCGTGGAAACTAAGATGGATGGTTTGAAGAAATGCATGGAATCTAAGATGGATGGTTTGAAGAATGGTCTGGAATCTAAGATAGATGGCATGGAAGCTGGCATGGAATCTAAGATGGATGACATGGAAGCTAAGATCGATGAGAAAATGGAAAAAATGAAGAATGATCTAAAACCAGACATGGAAGGTTTGAAAAAGTTGATACAAGAAATGTTTCCTAATGGTGAAAAGATAGTAGAGGAAACTCATGATGAGAACAAAATAAATGTTAATTGTGACTTCATAAAGTCTAGTGTTGGTGGGAAGAACCACCATATTCCAAAAATAGATATGAGGAAGTTTTATGGAAAGGATCTTGTAACATGGATACTACAGATGGAGCAATATTTTGATCTCCATAATGTGCAAAACACACAAAAGGTACGCATTGCAACTTTACATTTAGAAAAAATTACATTTGTATCGTATCGATGGCTTTGCTCCCGTAATTTTTTTTTCACTTGGTCAATTTTTACGGAGGAAATGATAGAAAATTATGAGGATACAAAGAGCAACACCTTCTTTAGCCAATTGATAAATCTCAAACAAAAGGGTTTAATGGGGGAGCACATTGAGGACTTCCAAAATTTGAATATAAGGGTAACTGATATTCCAGAGGAACACAGGATTGATCTCTTCATAGGTACTTTAAAGGATAACATCCAACATCAAGTTCACGTTTTGGAACCTGATTCATTGGAGAAGGCATTCAGGTTGGCAAGAAAAATTGAATGTAAAATTATGGCGACAAGGAAGCCTACCACTCACTTCTATAAAGAAGGAAGTGTTGCTACTCCTAGATTTCCACAACCTACAAGGTTGACACCACAACAATTGGAAGAAAAAAGAGCAAAAGGGCTTTGCTACAGTTGTGATAGAAAATACACTAAAGGTCATAAGTGTGCTGAGAAGAAATTATTTTACATAGATTGTGAAGAGGAAGAAGAAAATGATCAAGAAGAGGATATACACCAGGAACCAGCCCTAGAAGAGGAAGAAATGAATCCGACCATATCGTGTAATGCACTAGCAGGAATTACCACTCCTCAAACTCTCAAGATAGAAGGACATATCAAGAAGAAAAAGGTAATAGTTTTGATTGATTCAGGTAGCACCCATAATTTTATTCATTGTAAGGTAGCCAAGGAATTAAATTGTTTCCTATACCCAGCACCAGAATGTCAAGTGATGGTTGCAAATGGAGGAACTATAAATTTCTCTGGAAAATGCCATAATATCAAGCTAACCATGGGGGAATATGTATTGAATATTACAATGCTTTCCATTCCTATGGGAGGTGTTGATGTTGTACTAGGAGTACAATGGTTACAATCTTTGGGGACGGTAGCTTTTAATTTTCAAGAACTTTTCTTGAAATTTTTTTCAGAAGGAAAGGAAGTCGAATTACGGGTATTGCGGGGAAACCAGGAAGGATAATAAGCTCTAATGTCATGACAAAGCTTATAAAGAAAGAACAGCGAGGCGTAATTGCACAATTATGCTCACTAGAAGTTCCAACATCAAAATCATCTATTTCTGCAGATCTCCAACAAGTCTTGGACAATCATTCCAAGGTGTTTCAAACTCCCAAAGGACTCCCACCTATTCGTGATCATGATCATGCTATTCATTTGATTCCAGGAAGTGTTCCTCCAAACATCAGGCCTTATAGATATCCTTATGTCCAAAAGAGCGAAATTGAACGTATGATTGCAGAAATGTTAGAGGCGGGTATAATTCAACCTAGTCAAAGTTCTTTCTCTGCTCCTATAGTATTGGTACACAAGAAAGATGGATCATAGCGCATGTGTCTGGATTATAGGGAGCTCAATAGGCTCACCATTAAAGATAAATTTTCCATTCCTGTGATTGATGAATTATTGGATGAATTACATGGAGCAATTTATTTTACCAAATTGGATCTTCATTCAGGGTATCATCAAATTAGAATGAATACTGAAGATATTCCAAAAACATAATTTCGAACTCATGAGGGTCATTATGAATTTTTGTTCATGCCTTTTGGCCTTACCAATGCATCTTCTACATTTCAAGGGTTGATGAATTCCATTTTCAAACCCTTCCTTGGAAAATTTGTGCTAGTATTTTTTGATGATATACTAATCTACAGTAGGTCTTGGAAGGATCATGTTCAACATGTTGACAGGGTGCTCAAACTATTGCAGGAGAAATAATTATATGTAAAAACATCCAAATGTTTCTTTGGAGTACAAGAGGTGGAATATCTGGGTCATATTGTATCTCACGAGGGTGTTAAAGTAGACCCTAACAAAATTAAAGCCATTAAGGAATGGAAAGTCCCTACAACCATAAAGCAGCTGCGAGGATTTCTCGGGTTAACAGGGTATTATCGCAAGTTTGTTAAGAATTATGGGAGAATAGCGGCACCTCTAACAACATTATTGAAGAAAGATGCATTTTCATGGACTCCTGAAGCAACTAAGGCCTTTGAACATCTTAAAGAGGCAATGTGCCTAGCACCGGTCTTAGCTACGCCAGACTTCACAAAACCTTTATTGTGGAATGTGATGCCCCAGGAAATGGAATTGGTGTTGTTTTAATGCAGGAAGGAACACCCATTGCTTTTGAAAGTCGTCCAATCAAAGTAAAGTATTTACAGAAACCTATTTATGAGAAGGAAATGTTAGCAATACTGCATGCACTAAAGAAATGGCGAACTTACCTAATGGGAAGACACTTCAAGGTAAAAACTGATCATGATAGTCTTAAACACTTTTTGTAACAAAGACTATCTTCAGAAGAGCAGCAAAAATGGGTCACAAAGATGTTGGGTTATGACTTTGAAATAATATACAAAAAAGGGAAGCTAAATTTTTTTGCAGATGCACTCTCAAGAAAGAATGAAGAGGTAGAAGCATTGCTTTCTGCCATTTCTATTATCCAACCAGATTGGATAACCAAAGTAAGAGATGAATGGAAGAAGGACGAAGAAGTGTGGACACTCATTTAAAAGTTGCAGCAAGATCCTAGTACATCTGATACATTTAGTTGGAAAAATGATTCCTTATGGTACAAAGATTGCTTATATATTTGTAAGAATTCCCAACTAAAACAAAATATTTTTTTGGAATTGCACACTTATCCTTTAGGAGGACACTCAGGATTTTTTAAAAATTACCACAGGATGAAGAAAGAATTTTTTTGGGATGGCCTTAAATCTGATATTCAAAAGTTTGTGGTGGAATGTTTGGTTTGCCAGCAGAATAAAGTTGATACAATTAAGACCTCGGGTCTTCTACAACCTTTATCCATTCCAAGTCAACGTTGGGAGGAGATTTCAATGGATTTTATCACTGGTTTACCTAAGTACGAAGGAAAGAGTGTCATCATGGTGGTAGTTGATAGACTTACCAAGTATGCACACTTTTGTGCATTATATCATCCACTTAAAGCAAGTACAATTGCTACTACATTTATGGACACAATTCAAAAGCTACATGAAAACCCAAGGGTAATTGTGAGCGACGGAGATCCCATTTTTACAGGAAATTTTTGGACAAAGTTCTTTTCTTGTTTGGTTATTCAATTAGCTCATAGCTCATCTTATCATCCTCAATTTGATGGTCAAACTGAGATAGTAAATAAATGTTTGGAAAGATATATTCGTTCTTTTGTATCTGATAAAAAAGAACAATGGGTCAAGTGGTTACTTCTAGCTAAATGATGGTATAACACTTCCTTCCATACTGCAGCAAAAATGACCCCATTTATGGCCCTTTATGGATATCATCCACCATCCATCACATCATCTTTAAGAGAAAATTCGAAGGTTCAAGCAGTGGAAGATCACATCGAGCATCAACAAGTTCTCCAACTCTTAAAGGACAACCTGAATTTGGCACAAAATCGAATGAAACAACAGGCAGATCAACATCGCAGTGAGAGAATTTTTGATGTAGGAGACTGGATATTTTTACGGTTACAACCATACAAACAAATGTCCCTCAAGCAAGCTAAGAAGGATAATAAATTATCGCCAAAGTACTATGGTCCTTACAAGGTGTTGCAAAAGATTGGTACTATGGCATACAAATTGGAGCTTCCTGCTTCTTCGCGAGTGCATCCAGTTTTCCATGTTTCATGCTGAAAGAAGGTTATAGGTGAAAATCTTCCAGTTCAAACAATATTGCCAGAACTTGATGAGGAAGGAAAAATCATATTGGAACCTGAAGCGGTCATGGAAACAAGAACTCGACAGCTACGGAATCGATCAATTTCAGAGTATCTCATCAAGTGAAATGTGGAAGAACCCTACCCACCTCTTGTTCTACATGGGAGACGAAAATTTTAATGTATACCCGTGGTATTATAAAGCGTTGAGGAATACTTAAGAGAGGTGCATGTTAGGTCCATATATTACTAGTATATTCCCTTATTGTTGTTAGTTTAACCCCCTTATTGTTATTATTGTACCCTTGTAACCCCCATATTGTTATTATTATGCCCTCAAATTATTATTGTTAGGTCGGCTAAGATTACATTGTGGCCCCACTAGGATTACATTGTGGCCCCATGGACTCCTATATATAGAAAGGGTATTGTTATTTGAATCATTCAAGAATTGTTCATTCATGTAATATAGTGGAGGTTTCCCCCTCGAAGTGGCTTATTTCTAAGGCGTTGATATCTCTTTTCTTCTCTTTTTGGAGCTAGTTTCACAAAACAATTGTTTAAAATTTAAATTTGAAGATAAACCTTCGAAAGAAGAATTACTAGATTGGTTTGAATATATTTTCTCTCTTCCTTACATTTATAATCCATGTGAAATTATTTCAAAATTTTATCAATCTACTTCTAATTTCCTTGACATAAGTAAGAATTCCAATATGGAGGTACAAACAAATGATGATGAAGTGGCCTCTATTTTGTATAATCAATTCATTCAATTATTGCACATTTCCTACAGTATTGACAAAGATCAAGGTGCACCTTCACATGTCAATGAATCTCAATCACAAAGTTTGAAAAATCTCACTAATCAACCACAAGAAGATATTAGCAACATTCTTCAAGAAAACATAAGTAACCAAGTAAATGATCTTAAATCTGAAATTTGCAATGAAGAAAATTCACAAAAGTTTTCAAATAGAGACATTTTCAAATACATTGTTTTAGATTCATATTTTTTCCTTTATCCTGATAATTTTTCTAAAAAAAATTTATCCTCTCTTCACGTTAACGATATTTTAGAAAACAGAGAGGATGATCTAAATGAATTGCCAATTAGTTTTTATCAGGATAGGGAATTAATTAATGATCATTCTTTTGGCATTAATGAACATGAACTTAATATTCCTTCTTGTTTTGATATATTGAATAAGATCAAAGGGAATTCTAAATAATGTCTTGAGTTCATTTATGATAACTACTTTGACATTGAGGATATTGATTTGTCTTCTTTACAATTGAATTCTCATGATCAAAGTCTAATCACATGTGAAATTGAAGAACAATCTATTTTAGATATTTTTCCAAATAGTTTTCATTTTCAAACAAATAATCATACTTATGATTTCAACATTCAAGAAACCATTCCAATCTATGATTTATATAATGACAAGTTCGCATTCCCATTCAGAGTCATAGCCTTCTCTCTAATTCACAAGTGGGTATCAACAATCATTCCAATTTCATTATTCTGCCCAATTCTTGTGAAGAGGAAATTGTTGTAAGTCATTTCCAATTGTGTTGCAACAATAATTGTAACACTAGTGTAAACTATGATTCAATTTTGTTATTATTTCATCATTTATTTTTAACTTCAGATTTATTTTCTGTTTTCAGTCATAGATTTTTAGATACTTTGTGTTGTCATATTGAAAATCTCAATATTAAACACTCAATTGATGCATTGCCTCAACGAGAAAATGAAGTTTCAAATTATAATTGTGAACATCAAGAATTATTAAACTTCCAATTTGAATTGATGTTCATTCCTTATCAATTACTTCTTACTTCTCAAGAGGAGTTCCAACAAAAGATTATATTTTCACTTCATGACCAAAAATCTAATTCAATTAATAATCTTCTGTTGGATTTATCGAAATTCCATCTGTTTTTCATTAATCCATTTGAAAGACATTTGGAAAGTTTTCCTACACGAAAGATCGTTAATAATTTAGCACTTGAACATAAAACTAACAAAATCACGTAGGTCATTTTTTTTGAAAGATTATTTCTACAACCTGGCCTATCATTTTCACTTTTGAATCTCTCCCATTCAATAATGGAAATCCATCCAGATTTCTATGATCCAATTGAAATTAAGTTGGAAAGGGCATTTCAAGAGAAGAAAATGGTGAATGAGCTACTAACAATAAAGATGCATTCTGCTTTCAGATTTAGTTTTCTTAGTTTAATTATTTTTGCATTTTTGTTACTAATGTTTGAAATGTACATACATGCAGAAATTAAAATGCTTACATGGTTACATTGGAAATATGACTATACCTAGTCATATTTCCTTCATTAAGAAATAGGAATAGATTAATTTTATTTTATGTTTGCATTTATTTCATTATTTCAGATTTTCAATAAAACAAGTAATGAATCCAATTTCTTTTGGGCATCCCATTTCAATTATAGAAAAGCAACCTAGAGAATTTTAGAGGTTCTTGAATTATCATATCATACTTATTTGTCAAAGCCTTCAATTTTCTTGTTTTTCACAATTCATAACATTGATCATAAATGGAAAAATTCCAAGAATTTTCTACCACTTGACAATTTTTGATTCACAAGTAATTCTAAGAACTCATTTTTACCACTCTTGTATTCTGATGTAATTTTGGAAATGATGCAATTTCAAAAAAAATCATTACTTAGCATTTTAGATTAAAATAAGAAGGTGATGTTGAACTTCTGCAAATTTTGAAAAAAATTGAGAAAACTTAAAGATTCATGAGGTAAACTTACAATCAAAATTCTTCTAGATATGTTTTTACAGGTTCATTGTCATCTATTGTTTATTTTTCTTTCAAAGGTTGTTTCTTATTTCTATTTGTTTTGTGTGCAGGTCTTCATTAATTTGATTGTGTATATCAGAGATAAGAAAGAAGCCAGATATTTATGATTTTGTCTGAAATTTGAAGGATATTTAATTTTTCTTATATTCATTGAAATCCTTATAAGACTTAATAAATTGTCGGAGGAATCATATCAAATAATTATATTTCACAACTCTCTTTATAAGAAAGTTCTGATAAAATTAATTTCCAATCAAAATTTCCGACAGTTAATTAAATTATTAAAGGGTTATTTATTTTAAAGCAAAGTTAAATCACTCACTTTCTTTTTGAATTGAATATTATAAGAAATCATTGGCTCCCTATATGGCTCATTATATATTGCAAATCACATATCAGAGTCTCTGAAATGAGCATACACCAAATATCTCTGATCTCTCGATATTCTCATTCCCTCCGATCTCCGATGATCTTTCCGTCTAATATTGCATCATCCATATCCCACCTATTTGTATCACAATATTCCATTAGAAGAAAATCTTAGCATTTAATAATAAAAATTGTTGATGCAATATCTTTGATGTTCTTTTTCACTTATTCTCTCGCAAAATTCTACATAGCATATCACATTTCACATTTCATATATCCAATAGTTGATTTCTCCAAATATTGCGATGACCACAGAATTATGGACCCGATATAAAATTTAAATCAAATTCATAAAAATATCACGTCCATTGAATCGCAATAAAGGTAGGGGCATAAGTTAAAAAAAGTCCCAATGTCCCGAACTTGATATGAGATTAAATCCATATAATAAAAATATCGCGTCCATTCTTAATCAACATATCAAAAACACAATAAGTTGTTTGAATTGCGATGCGAAGTAGAAGAGTAAGGGAGAAATGAGGACCGTTAGATTTGAGTCAGATCAATGGTGGAGTTTAAATCACACCCAACAAGGTTTCACATATCGGCAATTTTAGTGGTTATTGTTAAGATCTCACCCGGTAAGTTATAATAGTTGTGATGCGATAAACGATAAGGCAAAGATATTGCGATGCGATGCTATGTATATCACATATCACATGAGATAATTAATACGTTTATTTTTAAATGATTAAAATTTGCAACAAGCGGTGTAGAGTTCGCTGCGAATTGAGAAATCAAAAAATTACAAAAGTATTAAGTTATGAACTCTGTGGGAAGGTAAGTTATAAAAGATGCGAAGTGCAACTGTGCGTGATTGGTCACTGTTTTTATGGGCCGTAAAACCAAAGTTCCATGCATATATTCTGATATTTGCAGTCACGTTGCATCAGTCATTTATCTCATTTTCATTATCGCAAGAATAATATTGGCGTTTCATTTCATTCACAAGATTTAATCGTCTGATATGACTATTCTCCGATATCACATTCATCCCTTCGAAGTTTCCCATCACACATGCTCATCTCGTGACATTTTCATCACAATAATTATATCGCATTGCTAAACTCAAATGAAACTTCGTCTTCAAGATATTTTGATGCAATAAACTTTGATATTCGACTTTCCACCATTATATTTTAATTATTATATAAAATTCTCAATCGCATATTGGTAGAAGTGGAAGTCATAGATTTTAAGTTATGCATGGCAAAGAATCTCGCGATGCAAAAAATTTAGCAAGACAATGTACCGATGATTAATTTATATTTTTAATTTTATTTTATTCTGAATTTACCTCCATAATTATCATATAAAGATTCAAATCCTCTTTATATATTGTTACATTATTTGGGATTTTGAATCAATTTCAATACTTTGGGGCTTATACAAATTCAGAATTGAAGAATAAAAAAGAACATTCATTGCTACAATTCATAAATAAGCATAAATTCATCCTCATTTCTGATGGATTCAATTTATTTATGATTCCTTGAACATGGAACATTGCTTTCTTTTAGTTTATTGCTTGTTTTACTTTAGATTTAATAAATAATGATTTTGGGTCAATAAAAATTCTTCATTCTTTTGATTTTAATTAAAGAAAGAAGTTAACTTACATTAAAGAAAATAATCTTTCTAAGGTAAGATTAAATGCAGTTCTCCAATGGTAATTTTTATGTGCCCACTTTTCCTTTATTTCCATTTCTTCATTTTTGTTTTAAGTTTTTTCTGATCTCGAACTCTGTTTTTCAAGTCTTCATAAACCTTTCGCACCTCTACTAGATCAGTGTTCAAAATTCATTTTTTTTACTCTTTGATATTCTTGAAAGAGAAGTAGTAATGATCCTCATCGAATTAGGTATACTGGAGAGTTTCTGAACCTCTAGTCTGTTTCTTTAAAGCATTGTTTTTATTAGAAAATAGTTAAGATGATTTTATGCAGGTTTTGTCTTGAAAAACAAAATTTGCAACAGACAAAGATTTCTCATTCAGCGTATTATCTATCATCACTGCTATTCACCCTCTACATTTTGAGAGCCTCATTTCTTATAACTCTGCAAGATAAAAAATTTAAATCCCAACATAGGAATGAACATACATATGCTTATTTTCTTTTATATCCTTTATTGGAAAATTTATATAAGCAATCTTGTTGGAGTTTATCTTTTAAATTTTGTTTTTTTTAGTTTTTTTTTCTTCATTTTTATTTTTTCATTCGTTGATTTTTTTTCTTACTTTAGTCCAAGAATGATTTTCCTTTTACTTTTAGTTTTTATTTTATTTTGGTGAGCTTTTCATGACTTATGTAAAATGCATTTTTTCTTACCTTACAATTTTTGACATACAGAAGAAATCCTTTACTCTGTCTATTTCAATGAATTTCATTTATCATTAAAGACATATCTTTATGGAACCATAAAGCCATCTTGCTTTAAATATTTTTCATGGAGGAACACACATCCTTTCTAAGTGATTGAGTTTACTTTTTCAAGGAAAGTACTGATTTGAGTTTAATACATTGAATCTCTCCCACCCCTCCACATAAAAAACCTTTGGTTGATAGTTGTAGGGAAATTATTTGGAGTAAACATTATAAAAGTATTATGTTCATTAAGCATAAATCTCTATTACCATCCCACATCTTTCACTCAAATACATGATAAACAAAAAGCTTGCAAATATGCTTATCAAAAGGGTGATTAAAAGAGGAAACATGAGAAATACAACAAAACCTGTCGGGGCTATGGACGCTCACTGACAACAGGACTAAGCTTGTATGGCATAAAATACAACTTCACCAAGGTATTGTTCAGGCTCGCTGGCAGCGAAACGATGTCAAGACAATCACAAAATGGATATATGCTTTGTCAAAAACTCTTATCTCTACCTTCTTCTATTTTTCACATGAGAAAAGTTTAAAAAATAAATTTCCCTAAATTTGGATTCATCACTTTTACTCGAGTCTGTTTTAAGTACTTATCTTTACAAACTCATATTGCTTAATATATTTATGCAGGACCTATGGAAATGTTTTACTGTTACACGATTTCGTCATTTCCATTATTTTTAACCTTTGGGTAAATTTAAGTTCATTTTTTTTAATCGGAGATAACTGGTTCTTCTCCCACATGTCGCCATTGTTGTGGTAAAAGACAACCCCCAAATTTTGACTTATGTACTTGAAATAATGGGGACCTTTTATACAAAAATTTTGGCTAAACACCTTTTAGAATTTTCATTAAGTTAATTATCTTACGTTTTTTTCATTTTTTCATGTTCCTTGGAATTTTGTTTTGATTATTTTTTTAAAACTAATTCTTCACAAGCTTTCCAACGATACTTGTTTCGCTCCATTTGGTTAATCGGTTTGTGAATGGCACTCCTTTGAAGTTTTGATCATTTTATCGCTTGGGCTAAAAAATGTATAAAGTGTACCAATATTTTAATTTTCATAGTTAAAATAGTTATTCATTGTAAATATTAACTTTTAGTTAAATTTTACTAATTTTTTCATTTTTCACTAACGGTCCTACAAAATGATCCAACTAAATTGAACAATAGAGGAAAATACGTTTCAGGATATTGGTAATATACTCGAACTTGTTATTTTAAAATAAATTTCCAAACCCAAAACTCCAAAATTGCAAAGTGGCTATAGTCTAAATTGTAGGATGGTTAATCCCACATGGGCTCCACTTCACATCCCTTCACATCCTTCCAAAAAACAAAAAAATGTGATCTTAAAATTTTTATGATAAAACTTTGCGATTGCAATATTGCAATATCGCATATCACAAATTTATTAAAATTCCAAAACTCTTCATTTAAAAAGTTGCGATGTGTGATTTTGGTTATGCAACGGTTTTTTAAATTTTATGCAAAGTTTCATTTCACTTTATGACTACCGCTCACTTCACTCACCCTCCACCTCGCTCCCTCATGTCATCACTCCCTCACCTAACTTTCCCTTCCGTTAACACTCATTATCCCTCATCATCCTCACATACCTCCACTCCTTCTAACTCCTCACCCTCATCGTGAAGCATTCAAAATTGTTTTGAATTATTAATTAAAAGAAATTATATTATAAAATATTATAACTTTAATATAATTTAAGTTATAATATTAATATAGTATATTAATATTTAAATTAATCAATAAATCATTTTTAATTAGTTTAATTTTATTTTCAATTAGTTTTTATCAATTAAAATTAATAATGTAATTATAATTAATTAATAGACAATTATAATTTAATTTAAAATTAAATTGTAACTAAACCAGATTAATAATATAATTGTAATTATTTAGTATTAATTAATTAAATATTATAATTTGATTTAGGATAAGAAATTAATTAAAATTCTGATTTTTTGCCCAAACAACAGAAATTCCAGATTTCTGGCAATTTTAATATACCAACTTTAGAAGCTCGTAAATGGAGTTTTACTTGTCTAAATGAGGCCCAGGATGACTCATTAGAAAGATAAAATCATAGAGAACATTTTTGAAGTTGTTTCATTTCCAAATTTTATCATCTATTGGGTCTAAAACTCAATGGAAGATCATGCACCAATTTTTTTAACAAAATCAATTTTCTGAGTTTTATTTTCTGCATTTTCATTTTCCCACAACTTCTTCTAAGTGTATATCCATTCGTCAATGATATTCTTGACCAATTAGATCATCACATACATCAATAGAAAACTTAAATTTCCTTTTAAATTATTTATTTAATTAAGTTTTTATTGGATTTATTTTAAATTCCATATTTGACATTTTGATTGTATTTTTGCATTTTAATTTTGTTTTGATTTGTTTTTGCAAGAAATAAGTGGAAGAGATGAGGAAAAGAAAATATCAATCAATGAAAAGTCTCCAGAAATTGAAGAATATGATTTTGAACCAATGAAAATTGATGGAACAGAACCACTCTTCAACAAACTTTCTTATTGAGAACTATTTTATAAATATTATAAATAGTAGACTGTAGAATGTAGAAAGGGCTTCTCTCCTCTAGAATTCTAAAAACACTTCTGTAATACGAATTTAGAGTTGTAGGTGGGAGGAGAGGAATCTCAGATCTGGAGATTATTGAGGTTTTTATTTTACATTCTGAGTTATGTATAATGAACAGAGTTTGCACTATTGTAGCTCTGATTTTGAAAGCAGAAGTTCAGACATTGTAAAAGACTGTTAGAGATCGTAGCTGGAGAAATGGACTTAATAACTTGGTATTTATAATACTATTATTTTAAATGTTGGTTTCATTTTGTGATAACAGGAATGTGTCAATTTACTTCCATATTTGTGCACTTTTTTCAGTATGAGTAATTTACCTCAAATTTATGTTATTATTTATCTCTACTCTTATGGGCTGAATTCTGATTTCTGAGTAATTATTTACTCATAAATCTGTCTTGTAAAACTGATTTATTGAATAGTGATATGTTGTGAACTTTTTTCGCATATTATTGTTTAATTATTCAAGTTACTGATTAAATGGTCAATATCATTTTGAGAACTTCTTCCCTATTGTTGTTGATTAATTATTTCAATTAAGAGGTCTCTATATAGGATGTGTTTAGTATTCATAATGTCAATTAAGTGAACTATTTCGTTAATTTGATATTAATTATAAGCCGGACATATTTAAATCTCAATTATTTAAATTATCTTGCTCTCAATTGGGCTAGACCGATATCTGCTTAATTGAGATAGGATTAGGATAAATTTCCTTTTTTTGCATCTTAGAATAATTTTTCATTTAGATTTAATTCTAAATTACCAAAAGTCCTCTTCCCAAAGAGGAAAAACTTTAATTGTGTTTGGCTAGGCCCCAAATTAGCTTAAATATCACTTTCTTGCCAGACGTCAACAAGAAAAATGATCTGATGTCTATTTCCCATTGGTAAACAAAAGTTATATTTTAAACCAAAGGAGATTGAGAGAATGTAACTGGACCTAGTTAAACCAGTCGGAGCCACTATTCCAAATGGAAAAAGAACCGCTTTAAGGTCCGGACCGAGTGGTCATCTCCCATGTTGTTGCAGCGAATTTTGAGGCCTCAACAGATCCCTTTCCATGTATTCAGATAATGCTTGAACTTTAGATATTTTAGATATTTTTTCATTGATATTATTAATCACTTCACTTTCTTCTAGGACTATGTCTATCCTCCTTTTCCATGCAAGGAAGTTTGATGACCCAACCAGCTTATAGATCTCCTTGCAAAACAAAGTAATTTTTACTATATTAAATTATTGAATAAAATATACTTACTTGAAAAGTGAAGATGAAATCTTCAACTTGATCCCTTTGATGAAGATGTATTAATTCCCTTTTGGACGATCTTCTTCCAAATGAAATCCCTTCTTCAACAGAAGGATATTTGTTCTTTTATGATGACAACACCTTTGATCTAGCTTCCTATGACGATAGTGATTAATGAGGATGTCTTGATGCTTCCTTGGATGATCTTATTTAAGGATAAAGGAGGTTTCCTTGCTTCAATGAGAGGGAACTTATCTTATAACATTTTTAAGATGATGACAATACCTTTAGCCTTCTTTCACTTCCTGGGTGGTGAATGAGTGCATATCATAAATGCTTCACTTGGATGTGTATATTTTGGGATACTTTGCATTGTAGTTCTCTTAAACTTGATGAAAGTATTTGTGGTCTTTTAATGATGACTTAGAGGATCCAAATTTTTTGCTAGTGTAGACTTCTTCCTCGATCTAGGGTTTGATAATTTGATGTAGATCTCGACTTCAATTTGATATCCTTAGAATTTCTTTGATGCATTTATTGGAAATATATCCTTGAGTGTATATTTGTTTATATGCCCATTTATTGACCTTGTAACCTTAACTCTGATTGCTAATTCAGATTGTCATTGATGTCAATATGACTTTGGCTAAGATGAAGACGGCACACATGATGACATATATGGTGACATTACATTTGATGACATGGACAATGAAGTAATTGGAGATCACTTGATGATGAAAGACACAACAAGTGGAAACCTCACTTAAAAACACTTGGTGACATATGACAATGAAGAATCCCTTGTTGTCCATCACCTTCTGCACTAATTAATGACCAATCACTTAAAAAAAATGTTTTTTACTACCTTAGAGGAAACCTCTCAATATGATTCCTATACCATCTTTTAGAGCATAATTTTTCCTTTCTAATAAGCCATTACTTGCCCTGAAACTCCCAGTGGTTTGTGAGATATTTAATTTTTAAGTTTAAGAAAATATATTTTTTATCTAGCTGACCTACACTCACAGTTTCATGTCGGCCTCCCTCCAAAAGACATGAAACTTCATTCCAGTTGAAAATCACTATAAATATGACTGAAACTTCATTTTCAAATCATAAATTTGGAAAAGATCAATTACAGAGACATACAACAGTTCACAACTCGTGAACGAGGGACACCGAGAAGGATTTGAAGGGTTAAATCTGAAGGTTGGTTTATTCAAGACCTCGGTCAAGGAGAGCAGAGCTGTAGAGGATACCTGAAGTGTAGAACTGAGTTTCTAACTGAACAGAAATAAGGAAAATATTTTAGCTCAGACAGAACTCAGATTATTTGCTGGAGGATAAAGCTAATCTCAGAACTCAGAACATTTTCTATACCAACTAGGGTTATTTACTAGAGTGACAGAATTATAACACATAACTCGGATTAGCTAAACCAACCCTTGGACCTGTGTTATAACCCAGTGTTAGGGCTTGGAATTTTGTTTTAGATTGTCCACATCACAGTCTCGGACCAGTTTTATTACAACAAGACCCTCAGTATATTCTCGATGGTGAATACCTTTCAGGATCTCATACTATCCCATATGCACTAAATCTTGGAACACCTACAACCCTCAGATCTATTGATTTCTACAATTACAATCTTGGACCAATAACTTATGTGATGGTTTGCAGTCTAGTTTTAGGGTAAAGACATGTGGAAAGATAAGTGCAGTGATAGACATTGAATAATTTTTGAATTGAAGTGCAGTGGTGAACATGTATATAATGTATAATTTTTGAAGTGATTAGACAATAAAGAATTTTGGAATTAAAGTGCTGTGATGAACAAGTAGACAGTGAAGAATTTTGAAGTGATCAGACAATGAAGAATTTTGGAAGTGATTATACAATGAAGAATTATGTCAAGGATGTTCAAGTAAATACTATTCACATTCTCTATTAAAAAGGAGACAAAAGGATTGGTGTCCTTGGAGTAGGAGATCCTAAACACAAGGTTGGTGCCTTGAGAAGATAGGGACAAATCCCTAGAGGTCATAGCCTCATCAAATTCCGAGTTGGTGCTTGGAAACAGGTTGGCGCCTGTCTCATCAAAAGGGTTGGTGCCCTCACTTATCTATTGTATACTATTATTAGAAAGGGGATTGAAATTCTTATTAATCCTTAATATTATCATTGTACACCTCTCTATCTTTAATTGTGAAGAATCTAACTGGAAATAATTAACAATTGAAAAGAAATACTGATTCACCCCCCTTTCAGTATTTCCAACAATTGGTATCAGAGCCAGGTTCTTCATTATCAGCCTAACAGCTGGAAGAAGGATTCTTAGGCACAATGAAGAACATGGAAGTAACATGATTCTTTGATGGAACAAATTTTAGTTTTTGGAAAAAGAGGATGTCCTACTATCTAATGTCTCTTGGCCCTGAAGTATGGCACTCTATCTTGGATGGGTACAAAGCTCCCGCCGGTCTTCCAACTGATCAAGATGAAAGAAAAGCCTACATTGCTAATGCCAAATCTTTAAATTCCATCACTAGTGGAATCACTGATTACGAATTTACGAAAGTCATGAACTGTGACTCAGCCAAAGAAGTATGGGATAAATTGGTTTCTCTATATGATGGGGACTCCAAAGTTAAGAAGGCAAAGATTCAAACCTATAGAAGACAATTCAAGAGTATGAAAATGGATGATGAAGAGGATATTGCATCATACTTCCTCAAAGTAGCTGAAATGGTTAACTCTCTTAAAGGACTAGGGGAGAATATTGAAGAAAGCACCATTGTTCAAAAAATCCTAAGATCGCTTCCTAACAGATTTGACTCAAAAGTAAGTGCCATAGAAGAGATGAAGGACTTAGATACTCTCAAGATGGATGAAATTCATGGAATTCTTATTGCCTATGAGATGAGGAAAGGGATCCCAAATTTCAAAGAAGTAGCTTTCAAAGCCTCAAGATCTACAAAAGAAGGAAAAGGATGGAATTGCAACAACGATGAATATGATACTGAAAAATAATTAGCTCAATTTGTACGAAGACTAAAAAGGGGATCTAAGCTAAAAGGCAAGTTCCCTCTTATTTGTTTCAATTGTGGAATAATAGGTCATTACGCTGCAAAATGTCCTCATAAACATGATAGTGATGATGAAAAGGACTCTAAAAGAATGGTGTACAAAAAGAAAGAGTTTAATAAGAAGAACTTCTTCTCCAAACAAGATGAGTCTTATGAAGATGAATTTGTAGTCATAAAAAGGAAATCAACTATAAATGTGCGTCATTACAAAGAAAGCGATGATGAATCAGATGAGGAAAGTAATTATGTTGGAAGAAAAGAAACGTTATTCATGGCATTTACAAATGATGATGACTCAGAACTAGAAGATGAAAGAAAAATATATAGTTTGCTAATGGGTGCCATTGAAGAAAATGAGAATCTACAAAAGAAGATAATTTCTCTCAAAATAGAAAGAGAGGAAGCAAAAAGAAGGGAAGACTTGAACATTAAGTTAAAAGAGAAGGATGATATATGTGAAAAACGTGAAGCTGAAATAGTATCTCTAAGAAAGGAATTAGAACAAGTCAAAAGGAGTTGGAAAAACTCTCTAGCTCTTGACAACATTCTTAATACTCAAAGACCTCAACATGACAAGTCTGGAATTGGTTTCAAAGGAGAATCATCAAGTACAAAGAATAATGCCAGAATTTATGCTGATGTAATCTCTTGCCATCCAAAAGAATAAAATTCATCTTGTCAGATAAAAAGTCCCATCTCAAAACCAAGAATTGAAGAAAGAGCAACTCCAAGGAAGAATGTTGGTTCAAGCTATGGATACTACAACAAGTATCAAACTATTTTTCTTGGGCATTGTTACAATTTTAAAAACTTTGGGCATCAAGCTAAGCATTGCAAAGCTCATAAGAATGAAGCACCAAGATTGAATGATCAAACGAACCAACTACATGGTCCTAAAGAGCAAGGAAAAATCAAAACTTACAATTCCTTTGATCCTTTGGCTAAGTTTGATCCATCTTGCTCATTATGTGATAATTATGATCATAATGAAAAAAAGTTCCCTCTCAAATGGGAAAAAGCTAAAAACATAAATCTAAAAAATGATAAATGTGGCTTAGCTCTATGTGCTCATAGTGAATAAAATCATTGGTTCGTGGACAGTGGATGCTCAAGACATATTACAGGTGACCAAATTTTTTTTATCTCATTGAACAAGAAAAATGGAAATGTATCCTTTGGAAGTGGATCCACTAAAATCACTAGAAAAAGAACTGCTACCCTTGTCAATGGACTAAGAAAGGCTCAAAATACCTTGCTGGTAGAAGGGCTGAAATACAATCTCTTAAGTGTCAGCCAGATTTGTGACCAAGGACATAATGTTATCTTTAGTAAAAAAATTGTGAAATAATAGACTCATCCTCGGGAGAACTTGTGGAAAAAGGGGTAAGAACACCCGATAATGTTTACATTCTCAGTAGAATGCAAGAAGATAAATGTTACTTAAGTCAAACAGATGAAAGTTGGTTATGGCACAAGTGATTGGGGCATACAAGTTTTGATAACCTAGTCAACATCAAAAAAATTAATGCAGTAAGGGACATTCCAAAAATGTGCAAACCAAATCAAGTTGTATGTGGCCCATGCCAACATGGAAAGCAAACCAGAACTAGCCACAAAACTAAGAAGTTCTCAACATGAAAACCTTTGGAAATCATTCATGCAGATTTTTGTGGGCCAACTAGAACTCCAACACTTCAAGGTGAAAGGTAATTTTCTCTATTTGTTGATGAATATACTAGAATGATGTGTATATATTTCATAAATTATAAATCCGAAGCATTTAAATGTTTTAAGAATCTTAAGGCTCTCATTGAGAATGAAAAATATTCTAAAATTAAATGTCTTAGAACGGATAGAGGAGGAGAATTCACCTCAAAAGAATTTGATGAATTCTGTAAAGAGCATGGAATCGAAAGAGAGCTCTCTACTGCTAGGACACCCCAACAAAATGGAGTAGTTGAAAGAAGGAACCGAACCATTCAAGAAATGGCAAGGACAATGCTACTAGTAGCTGATTTGCAACCAAAATTTTGGAGAGAAGCAGTTGGGACCACAGTTTATACCTTAAATCAAACTCAGCTAAGACCAAATAATGAAAAGACTCCTTATGAATTATGGAAAGGAATACCTGCTTCAATAAAATATTTCAGATTTTTTGGAAGCAAATGATTCATAATAATAAATGATGACTCACCAGGAAAATTTGATTCTAGAGTTGACGAAGGAATATTTCTTGGATACTCCACTAGGAGAAAAGCTTACAAATGTTACAACAATCGTCTATGAAGAATAGTGGAAAGCATTGATGTGAAGATTGATGAAGGCCTTCCAGAAAAGAGAATTGAAGATCATGAAGATGAGCCTTTCTTTGAACAAAGTGAAGAAGAAGAACCTGAAAAAGAAGAGGAGAATGAAGAACATCAAAGTGAATCTTCACAAACTCCCTCCAAGATCAAGTTTGTTCAAAGATATCATCCGGAAGAACAGGTCATCGGAAATATAGATGAAGGAATTCAAACTCAAAGAAGGATGATAAGCACCCCAAGAAAAGATGATGTGGCTCTATTATCTTTAATAGAACCTGAAAATTTTTCTCAAGCTAGCAAAGATCCTTATTGGATAAAGGCCATGGAAGAAGAAATGTCTCAAATCGAAAAAAATGAGAATTGAGAATTGGTAGCTCACCCAAAAGATAAAAATATAATTGGAACAAAATGGGTATTCAAAAACAAGATGAATGAAGATGGAAAAATCATCAGAAATAAAGCCAAATTTGTCTGCAAAGGATACTTGCAAATCAAAGGAATTGACTTCGAAGAAACCTTTGCACCAGTAGCTCGAATGGAAGCCATAAGAATTTTTTTAGCATTTACTTGCTCAAAAGGATTCAAGGTTTATCAAATGGATGTAAAATCAACATTCTTGAATGGAGATCTCAAGGAAGAAGTTTACATGGAGCAACCAAAAGGATTTGATCTTGTTGAAGGAAATGAATTTGTATGCAAACTAAAAAAGGCCTTGTATGGATTAAAACAAGCCCCTAGAGCATGGTATGCAAAGTTGGATCACTATCTGCAACAAGAGGGTTTCAAAAAGGGAGTGGTAGGTAGCAATCTCTACATGGAGATGGACAAGGAAAAACTTCTAATCACTCTTGTTTACATTGATGATCTAATATTTGCTAGCAGTTGTGAAGAAATGAGCCATGAATTTGCTCTAAATATGTCCAAAAATTTTGAGATGTCAATGATTGGTGAGTTGTCTTACTTTCTTGGGCTACAAATATCTCAAACCTCTGCAGGCATGTTTATATCTCAAGAAAAATATCTTAAAGACATGCTCAAAAGATATGGGATGGAAGATTGTGCACCTATGAGCACACCGATGACCAAAGATTGTAAATTAAGCAAAGATGATGATACCCCTCTCATAGATGCAACTCTTTACATGTCAATAATTGAAGCTCTCCTATACTTAACTGCTAAAAGACCAGATATTATGCAAGTGGTAGGAATGGTAGCAAGATTTCAGTCAAGTCCTAAACAATCCCATTTAGCAGCTGTGAAAAGAATTCTCAGATATCTGAAAGGAACGAATGATTTCAGTCTTTGGTATCCTAAGAGTACAACTCTTATTGTGACAGCTTATTCTGATGCTGATTGGGTCAGAAGCACGGATGATCGAAAAAGTACCAGTGGAAATGCATTCTTTATGGGAGATTGTCTTGTATCTTGGCTCAGCAAAAAACAGTCATCTATATCTCTTTCTACAACTAAAGGTGAATATATAGCCGTTGTTGATTGTTGTACACAAATTCTATGGATAAAGGAAGCCTTGAAGGATGTCAACATAGAAACTAAGCAACCAATTACTATTTTTTGTCACAATACTAGTGCCATCAGTGTTTCAAAGAATCTGATAATGCACTCAAGGACCAAACATATTCCAATCAAATACCACTTTCTCTGTGAACAATTTTCTGAACACAATATCAGGTTGGAATACATCAATACAAAAGAGAAAATTGCAGATATCTTTACAAAACCCCTTCCACGAGAAGCATTTGAGTACCTTCGCCAAAAGATGGGAGTTATTGCTCTTGCATCAAATTAAATCACGCAACATGTTAGGAGTACAATATGTTAGGGGGAGAAGCTTGATAGGGGAAGTACTTGGGCACCCCTTTTGCCATTGATGAGAAAGGGGGAGAGAATGTTGGAAGGGCAAGAATATTTCCATCAATGACAAAGGGGGAGATTGTTAATTCAGATTGTCATTGATGTCAATATGACTTTTACTGAGATGAAGATGGCACACATGATGACATATATGGTGACATTACATTTGATGACATGGACAATTGTTGGCTTGAGGGGTCTTGACCCAGGTTCGGTGTGCAAGGTTTGCCAACAAACCCCTATACTACTGGCCCTTTCGGTAGTGCCCTGCTTGCACAGGTCAAAGTATCACCCGAAGTAGTATGGGTGGGTGTTGGAACCAAGTTTCCGCACCCTGAGAAAGGATGGGTAAGGCAAGCAGAGCTGCACTAGGTCCTGTAATCCCTAGATTACCTTGTCTGTGCAGGGTTAATTAGGTCTTTGTTCACATCCACGTGCGCTAGATCTATAGTTATATGCTTTTATGACAATAACATAGCATTATATAAACAAAACAGAATAGATCCAGATCCAGAAACACATTTACACAGATCTTCGCAGCTTAAAGACAGAAAATTAAAAATACACCAATTACCAACAATTCGCACAATATTACTCATAGATTCAGTTCTTTATCAATCCTTCTTATTCATTCATTCATCAATTCTTTCTTACAACTCCCTTCCCAACCTGCACACACAACTGGACTTGGATCTCCGCACACACAACCAGCAGGATTCCTTTCCCCAAAACCCAAACAGATAGCTTAAACCACAGTTCGCATCAATAGCTCATCATTGTTGTCCTTTACAATACAAAATGATCCTCTATTTATAAAAATCTAGCCTAGAATTTCCTATGGTCCGCAAACCATGGTTTTTGGACCCTTGGTTTACCCCTTTACCCATTACAATGCTTTCGGGGCTTTGACCCACCCCAAAACCCCTACACTAGACTAAATATAATCGAAAATATTCAAATGGACCACTTTCATAGCTTGTTAGGAGACCCTATTCCAACAGTCCCGCAACACAATCTTATGACTCGTCCTGAGTCACTGTGGTGGTGCGGCTTCGATTTATGCACGCAAGGTATCAAGAGAACTGCTGAGTCGAGGGAGTACATCCTAACTTTGGGCACAACATTCTACGCAAGATCGACCAGCTTCTGGGAAGGCGCATCTTCAGTGGCCGTGGTAATGCTCTCAAGAAGCTGATTTAGTCGTTTGTTTGTGCCATCAATGTCTTGTGACAATCGGAGGGCTGAGGCAGTCAAGGGATTTAGACGTTCGACCATGATGTGTTGTTTATGCTAGAGTTTCTCAATCTCGTCCTGGAGGTCATTGCTAGTTTTTAATAGAGCCAAGAGCTGGGCAGGCACCAAGGTAGGAAGCGTAGTGTTGATCTATTCGATAACTTCTTCTTTTTTTTGTAAGTCCTGATTGATTTGTTGGAGGAATGGATCGTGCTGGACCCGATTCCAGAGCTGTATGGTTGATTCCAACAGCTTGGCACCTTGAGAAATTTGCCCTAAAATTGCAATTGCTGCATCTTTGATTAGGGCGGTACATTGGGCATAGACTTATGGGGGTGTGCCAGGCTGTAGTCAGGCCTATAAGTCCAAAATATGTTGTTCCAGTTGTGTCCTGATGGTGTGGATTTCCAGCCGAGAAGCTTTGAGAGAAGAAACCAATTTTTACACCTTGTCCCAAGATGTATCCTCAGCCGGGATTTCCTCTGTAACTTCCGTGCAGAGCTGGTGGATCACGGTCTCAAGCTCCGCCCGTTGTGACACGACCTGGATCAATTCAGCAACTTACTGTGCAATGGTGTGTTCGGTGGTATTAAGCTGTTGGGTTGCGTATTGAGTGCGGTGACTAATCTCCCGGGAGACAGCATGATTGAGGCTTTCTAAGGATGCGTGGGGTAGCTTAGCCAAGTCCAACTGAATTCCTATGGATACTGGGGGCTGCGTTCCAACCATGGAACTATTGGGGATACCCCAGAGATGACTGGCTTCTCTGAGTGGTGCCAGACTGTTGTCGACCGACAGGGGTTGTGCTTAGCCTCCGTTGGTTGGGGGTTGATCCACTTTGATCTGGAGAGCATAGAGGTCGGCTTGAAGAGAGTCGACCCCTGCCTTCCAATGGGCCGCGATAAGTGCCCACTTATCCTCCGTAGCCATGGTGACCACATTCGCGATCTGCTCCAGGTCACCGTCTGTTAATGTGACTATCACATCGTAGTGTGCGTAGTGGGCGTGCTGTTTCTTTCTTGGTCCCGATGTCGATTCCCCTGTCCTCTTAGTGCCTAGGGGAGGGGTGGTCACTGTTAGGTCCCTATATTACTAGTATAGTCCCTTATTGTTGTTAGTGTAACCCCCTTATTGTTATTATTGTATCCTTGTAACCCCCATTTTGTTATTATTGTGCCCTTAAATTATTATTGTTAGGTCGGCTAGGATTACATTGTGGCCCACTAGGATTACATTATGGCCCCATGGACTCCTATATATAGAAAGGAGGTTTTGTAAATTGTATCATCCAAGAATTGTTCATTTATGTAATGTATTGGAGGTTGCCCCCGCGAAGTGGCTTATTTCTAAGGCATTCATATCTCTTTTCTTCTATTTTTGGAGCTGGTTACACAACAGTCACTGTGTCGGGGCATACCTGGGCTGGAGCTGTATCAGGCTGCTGTGGTGGGTTACCCTTGGGCTCAACTGTAACTAATGCTGGCTGGTGGGGCGATGCGGTCTCCCCAGGAGTGTAGGTGAGGCCGTTTTTCTAGGTAGGGGGCCACAGCGAGATTAGTAAGTCAATTTATTCATCGGCTACCATATAATGGAGTTCCGTCCAGGTCTCATTGGCGAGGCTACAAATCTGGACTTGGTGCATGGTAATTTGGAATGCGGCAACATGCTTGTATTTGTCATATATGGTGGGGGATAACTGGGGTCGGGAGTTTATGGTAGCTATGATACTGCTCTGGAAGAGGACCCAAAATACCTTGTTATCCTCGATGCACTGCTTATCCTTAGAGTCCCACAAGTGAGCATACCGGGCACCTTGGCACATCCCATCAGGGAGCTCCGGAATGACCGACTCCTCCGGTTTGTCCCAAGCGACTAGTGCTATTAGGAATAATAACCACGAATAGAAGAAAGACGTCCCGTGCTCCTGAGATTCGTGGACATTAGTTAGAAATTCATCGCATAAGTATTGAGCCCAATTGAAAAAAACACCCTTTGCGCACTGGCCGGCTAGCTGGATTACATAGGCGGGGACAGTTGCAACCTGGCACCTTCTCATTAGTTTGCAGGCTAAAAGCAGAGTACCCATCTGCGTAGCAGGGTTGTTGATGGTTTGGATCACAAACCCCCGCTGATTTCATTGTATTGCATAAGTTTCCTAGACAAACGCAGCGGTAACGGCTTTGTACTTCTTTTCGACCTATGCTAGTGGGTGTGACCCTTGCATCGAGAGGCCTATAATCTTGTGGATCAATGCAACATCAATAGGGACCCTCTCGTGAATCCATAAGCAACCATTGTGAATGAGGGCAAGCAGCTGGCGAGCCAATCGATCTGTGACGTTGTAATGGCCAAAGTGGGGGCATTCGGAGCAGATTCAGGAGTTCGGATCCTACCAAGCCACATACCCAGCGCTGAGGTACTACCCTGATTCCATCATCCTCATGGATGGTATCGAAGTATAATGCAGGGGCCAATTCCGTGAGGGTGTCATGGTCCGCCAGATCGTGATCATCGAACTTGACCTCATGGAGGCGTTCGCAGGGATCACTGATTATGGGTACCTCTCCTGGGGTCTGCAGGGTTTGTAGGTAGGTGATCAATCCATCCAATTTTTTCAGTGTTCGTGTAGATGGCCTTTGTGGGCAAACGAAGGGGGGTAACCAATTGATCGGGTCAGCTGACAGAGCATCCTCCTGGTCATCTTGTTCTAAGGGCGGGGGCCTGACATGTCTTGGGGAGCTTCGAAGCCTTCTTACCACTTGTGGGGTTTTCCCCGAGCTTTGTGCTTTCTCCTTGCCTTTCCTTGTGACCATCGGGGGGGGACTTCTTCTAACTCAAGCTCATCTTCCAGGACTTCTTCAACATTAGGCTCGGTCAGGGCGAAGGTTTCGGCAGGGGTAGCAGCCGACATCCTTGCGCGAAAAATGAATCCTGGCTCTGGGTGACTACTATCCGATGGAGGAGGTTGACCAGACATGAGAGGGATACTACGATTATGAAAAATTTTGTTGCTCAATTGCTTCAACAAGACGCTTGAGGCAGGCCAGTTGTGTAAACAAGACAATACTGTTAACTGGACTATCCTGCCCCCTTTTAAGCACTTCCAATCGTATGATGGAGAGGGATATTTTACTCGGAGTGGGTTTCCCAAGGAACGGTAAAAACTTCCCAGAACTCGTCTTGCCAAAGGCTCGGAAGCCGCTTCTCTCAACGATAACTTCTACTTTTTAACGGTAGGTACAGTTCCAATGGCTAGTTGACGCGTCCCCAGTGATCTTGGCGTACTTTTCATGCTAAGGTTACCTAGTTGTGACAGCTACCTGTCTCCCCCCAACACAGGCTTGCCTCCTAGGTAGCTCTTGGCACAAGACCCAGAGATTTTTATTATTTTTTCTACCAAGGCCCCAAGGGGGGCTGTTTTCAGAACATACCGTCTGACCCTTAGCTTTGTCGTCGTCATAGAGGTGGCTCGATGCATGGGACTGCTACCTGCTAGACCTACAGGTGTCATAGGGAACCTGTTGCACATTCGTGGGTCACCCTGACCCTTTCCTGGGGTGGTTTCGCCACAGTTGCTCAGGCCTGGCTCAACTCCAGTCCTTTCCTTTGGGGCCATCATGATACGAAGACAATGCAGCGTGGAGGCTTCACCTAACCGGGTCTGCCAAGTTTCTAGTTCCTTACTAGGATCCTCAACATCCCCCTCGTAGCACGATACCATGTCCTGGGTTAGGTTGTCCCTATTTTGCATTGTCAACTTATAGATATAATCCACATCTCCCTCCTTGGGTATAGGTTCCGTATAACTTTTTCCTTCTGTAGGGTCTGATGGCACAACGACCCTTGTGCCATTATTTTCAAATACCATGCTTCGTTTTTTTAAGTTAATGATACCACCTAGGTCGATGGCTCAATCCAATCCTAGTAACGCAAGGTAGGGGTTCGCATCCCTGGCGATTTGAATGAATTATAAGTCAACCTGGATGCGTAACCCTGCAATATCCACGAGGATTCCAGAGAGCCTCCCAAGAGGTACTATTTTTTGGTGATTGGCCATCCGAAGCTAGATGGTGGATCTTTCCAGTTTGGGTTCCCCCATGTGTTTCCAAGTATGCTTAGGTAGTATATTAGCATTTGATCCGAGGTCTAAGATAACCCGATCCATCTCATAGTTTCTGATCTGGACTTTTAACCACATCTCCCTGCCAGTGCGTCTCTCATATTTGTATAGCTGATGCACATCCTTAATGTCGAGTGACAGGGTAGTGCGTGTTGCGCAGCTCTCTAGTAAAGCATGTAGATTCCGTACTTCCTGGGGGTTGCGCAACAGCCACATGCATGCCTGTAGGAATGGTTTAACCTCCTCAGCTACCTCCACATTCCCAGGGTGTGTTGATGGCGAAACTTGAGTCTCGAGGAAGTCCTTCCGAGCTTCCATGAATGTCTCCCTTGCTTTGTCCGGGTCCAGTCCTTCTTGGTTACTAACCACCCAACAGATTAGTGTGTCTGTTTCATCTTTCTCCTCAACTCCCCTAGTCACCAATCCACTGCACGTTACTATATTTACCTTTGGGTCCCTACCCCTTAGCTCGGTCTGGACCCTTCGCACCTTCTGCGTAGAAGGGAGCTGCTTTTCCCGTATCTTTGCCTTCAGGGTTGGACAATCTTCCAACGTATGGCCCAACTGTCTACAGTACCTGCAGGACTACCATGAGGGGTCTGGGAAATCCTTCGTAAAATGCCTTGTACCCCCACAGTTATATGAGATCGACTGGCCTCGACCTCGACCTGCGCTTCCGCTTCAGCTCCCGTCCCTTCCTCCAGAGGGGGAGTAATCCCTGCCTGAGGGGGTTTTTGGTGAGGGAGGATCTTCCGGTGATTTTCCCCAGTCTATTACTTCATTATGGATTCAGCGGTCCTGCTCCTCATGGCCAACTGACCGACAAAACCAGCACCAGCGTCGCTTTGGTTCAAAAACGTTGGTGCCCAGACAGGCCATCGATTGGTATTACGCAACCTATCTGCGCCGCCCTCTTCGTACCAGAACGTAGATCCCCTTGACCTTATTTGTTCCAGACTACGCATCCCTGATCCCAGTTGGCCTGGACTATGTTCTTTTATTCGTAGGTGGCCTAATTTCGTGCCAGCCTCTCTTCTTTTCTCCCGCTGTAGATTTTGAATTTCTTGGTGCATAGCCCCAAGTTGTGCCTGGAACTGTTGTACCTCCAACGCAGCATCCTTCATAGGTGTAGATTATAATTTCATGGTAGCTTCCAATGCTTTCTCTTGTGATTCAAACATCTGGCGACCCATAGGTACGCATAGGTGAGGGATTAGCATGGCGATAAACCATTCTGTAAGTTGTCTGTCATCGTACTGGAATTCTCCTTCTCTGATAGCTTTTTTTAGGCATTGATCTACTTCCCATATAGACTCAACTACTCCCTGCTTGAAATCTTTTAGTTCTGATACAACCTGAGAGTAGGATTTAGGTTTCTGAAACTGCTGTTTCAGGGAGTCCTTAATGTTCTAGATAGTTGCGCCCCTATTTTGCGATACATACCCCATATACCATTCCAAAGCTCTTCCATAAAAGGCTAAGGATAGTTGTGATTTTTTCATAATATCACTTTCCATGCCTTGCGCAACCCATACCGACTCTACCACAAACCAAAACTACTTCATGTCTTCATCGATCGTGCATTTGAAGGTAGGTAACTCCAAGTGTACCGCCATGGCTCCCTAGGGGCTCGTCATAGGCGCCCATCTCCAGTATTCGCTTGTCAGTACCCGATCCCTTTTTCCGACTTATGGGGTCCCGGCAATGGAACCATTTGTTGGCTTGAGGGGTCCTGACCCAGGTTCGGTGTGCAAGGTTTGCCAACAAACCCCTATACTACTGGCCCTTTCGGCAGTGACCTGCTTGCGCAGGTCAAATTCTCACCCGAAGTAGTATGGGTGGGTGCTAGAACCAGGTTTCCGCACCCTGAGAAAGGATGGGTAAGGCAAGCAGAGCTGCGCTAGGTCTTGTAATCCCCAGATTACCTTGTTTGCATAGGGTTAATTAGGTCTCTGTTCACATCCACGTGCGCTAGATCTATAGTTATATGCTTTTATGACAATAACACAACATTATATAAACAGAATAGAATAGATCCAGATCCAGAAACACACTTACACAGATCTTTGCAGCTTAAAGACAGAAAATTCACAATACAAAAATTACCAACAATTTGCACAAGATTACTCACAGATTGAGTTCTCTATCAATCCTTCTTATTCATTCATTCATCAATTCTTCCTTACAATTCCCTTCCCAACCTGCGCACACAATAGCAGGGTTTTCACACAGCTGGACTTGGATCTCCGTGCACACAACCAGCAGGAGTCCTTTCCCTAAAACCCAAACAGATAGCTTAAACCACAGTTTGCATCAATAGCTCATCATTGTTGTCCTTTACAATACAAAATGCTCCTCTATTTATAAAAATATATCCTAGACTTTCCTATGGTCTGCAAACCGTGGTTTTTGGACCCATGGTTTACCCCTTTACCCATTACAATGCTTTCAGGGCTTTTACCCACCCCAAAACCCCTACGCTAGACTAAATCTAATAAAAAATATTCAAAATGGACCAATTTCGCAGCTTGTTAGGAGACCCTGTTCCAACAACAATGAAGGAATTGGAGATCATTTGATGATGAAAGACACAACAAGTGGAAACCTCACTTAAAAACACTTGGTGACATATGACAATGAAGAAGCCCTTGCTTTCCATCACCTTCTGCACTAATTAATGACCAGTCACTTAAAAAAAATGTTTTTCACTACCTTAGAGGCAGCCTCTCAATATGATTCATATACCATCTTTTAGAGCATAATTTTTCCTTTCCAATGAGCCTTTTCTTGCCCTGAAACTTCTAGCGGTTTGTGAGATATTGAATTTTTAAGTTTAAGAAAATATATTTTTTATCTAGCCGACCTACACTCATAGTTTCATGTGGGCTTCCCTCCAAAAGACGTGACACTTCATTCCAGTCGAAAATCACTATAAATACAACTGAAACTTCATTTTCAAATCATCAATTTGGAAAAGATCAATTATAGGGACATACAACAGTTCACAACTCGTGAACAAGGGACACCGAGAAGGATTTGAAGGGTTAAATCTGAAGGTTGGGTTATTCAAGACCTCGGTCAAGGAGAGCAGAGTTGTAGAGGATACCTAAAGTTTAGACCTGAGTTTCTAACTGAACAGGAATAAGGAAAATATTTGAGCTCAGAAAGAACTCAGATTATTTGTTTGAGGATAAAGCTAATATCAGAACTCAGATAATTTTCAATACCAACTTGGGTTATTTGCTAGAGTGACAGAATTATAACACAGAACTCGGATCAGCTAAACCAACCCTCGGACCTGTGTTATAACCCAGTGTTAGGGCTCGAACTTGTGTTTCAGATTGTCCACATCACAGTCTCGGACCAGTGTTATTACAACAAGACCCTTAGTATATTCTCGATGGTGAATACCTTTCAGGATCTCAAACTGTCCCTTATGTACTGAAGCTTGGAACACCTACAACCCTCAGATATATTGATTGTTGCAATTACAATATTGGACCAATAACTTGTGTGATGGTTTGCAGTCTAGTTTTAGGGCACAAACCTGTGGAAAGATAAGTGCAATGATAAATAGTGAAGAATTTTTGAATTGAAGTGCAGTGGTGAACAAGTAGAGAATGAAGAATTTTCGAAGTGATTAGACAATAAGGAATTTTGGAATTAAAGTGCAGTGATGAACAAGTAGACAATGAAGAATTTTGAAGTGATTAGACAATGAAGAATTTTGGAAGTGATTAAACAATGAAGAATTATGTCAAGGATGTTCAAGTAAATACTATTCACGTTCTCTATTTAAAAAGAGATAAAAGGATTGGTGTCCTTGGAGTAGGAGCTCCTAAACACAAGGTTGGTGCCTTGAGAAGATAGGGTCAAAGCCGTAGAGGTCGGAGCCTCATCAAAGTCCAAGTTGGTGCTTGACAACAGGTTGGTGCCCTCACTCATCTATTATATACTATTATTAGAAAGGGGATTGAAATTATTATTAATCCTTAATATTATCATTATACTCCTCTCTGTCTTTAATTGTGAAGAATTTAATTGGAAATAATTAATAATTGAAAAGAAATATTGATTCACCCCCCTCTCATTATTTCCAACAGATACCGTGTTGAAAAATCTAAGGCATCATGAATTAGGTGATTTCTCTTTAAATAGTAACTGTTTGTGAATGTTTTTTACAACTTTAGATTAGGATCTTCTTTACTTAGATATTAATGTTCTTGTTCATCAAACAATTACCAATGCATGAACATAAATAGACAAGAGACACATAATGTAGGATATTAGGCAGGACCAAAACCTCTCACTCTTTGAGAGGAAAACCTGCAAAAAATCTTCTTATAGATATTCCAATTGACGAATACCAATACTAAGACCCTTGACCTATTAGCCACTCCAAGATCAAGACACTAGCTCTCTTGATTGTCTTCTACTTCATTCTTCTTCTTGACTCCTGTTCTACTTTCAACATTCTTAGCACTAATATTATCATCGAAATATCAACACTTTCATATCTCTGAGGTGATACTGAATCCTTTGACTATAATAGATCGATTTTTTTGCATTGTAGAGAACTAAGATAATTATCTTACCTCTGTCATGACACTGGGGTCTTATCATTATCATGGCACTGATATATTTCCTTTAAGGTAGCACCGAGACCTTTACTGAGATTGGTGAGACTTCATTGTGTACTACAAACTCTTGTTGTAGTAGCACCGAATGATACATATTGAAAGAGCACCGAACCATACATAATGATAGCATCAAAATTGTGTGACTATGGTAGCACCAATGATCGAAATACCGTCTATTTTATTCACTGTAATCTTCAATAGGTATTGAAAGATTTCTATTGTGATCCATATGAATTATAGTTACCCTTTCAACACTGAAATGCAGTCTCCTCGTCTATCTATGTCACTAGAGTATCCTATACAAATCACAGAGATATCCAAACCTATCTTTTCACCTGAATCCAAAGAGATCCAAAATTGTTGTATGTAATTTCTACAAAGTACACACTAGTATTTATAGTAGTTTCCAACAGTAAATTATTAGACATTATCATTTGAATAGGTGTGTCTTCATTAAGTGATCTGACATAAAACTTCTTACTTCATTTTGAAGCCGACTTGCAGAGGAGTAACATGTGCTTGTATTGGATGGCTATTAGACTATCCTATAGACTTAAATATATTTGTAACATGCCCAAGAAGGGTTCTTCATGAAATTGAATCTAAAAATAAAATCCCTTGCTCATGAAACACATGAAGCAAGCCAATAATAATTTTATTTTCTTCTTTACATCATTTAAAAAAATCATAATTACATATGTCATTATGAAGACCGAACCTAGTTACACTTTTTCAACGCTTTCAAGGATCTCGAAAGGACTGCAATACCGAGGTGCCAACTTGGCACACGATACAATCCTAAAGGCTTGTTTATATTCAACAAGATGATGAGTTTAGTGAAAAGAGTCGCCTTCACTAAGTGGGCCCGCAGGCTATTTTTGGCGCAAATATATTTTTAGACTATGTCTATTTTTAGACATGATGATCATATTTCAGAAGTTGCAGGATGCTATTTGTGGATGGTTGATCAAGTTGGAAAAATAGATGAAATTCTATTTTTAGAATATTGGGCGAAGTTTATTTATAGATAGATGATCTAAAAATAGATGCATGTCGATTATTATTAGCTCTTAATAATAATTAGACAATAAACAACAACTTATTCTCTTGTAACACTTTGTTTCAGTGCACAAATGTGGCAGATCAGTGGACTGAGGGAATTACACAATTCCGAATGTTTTACTAGATTTCATGCATGGAGGATTCAGTTAGAACTCAAGTGGCAGAGTTATGACATAGTTGGAACAGTAGTTATGGAGTTGTATTCAGTTTAACTTAGTTAGACTCAGTTGAGCTAGTTGTATCTAATCTAATTGAATGGTACACTAGTGAGAGTGGAGTCAATTAATTAGTTAATTAATTCAAAAATAATAACTCATTAATCAAGTGAATGATACAGGAGTTAACTACATTGCATGTCAGTTCCAGTGGAGACCCAGTGGAGAGATAGGTGAAAGGGCAAGATGGACTATCTGTTGTGATGATAGTCATGCATTGATTGCATCACACACACATTGGAGTTTCCAATGAGGATTGTGCATTCAAGGCAAGATTAATTTGAATTCATTCAGAGCTATTCTTCAGCAAGGATTGCGCATTGGAGGCAAGCTAGCAAGGGGCAAAGATCGGTGCATGGATTTGCAGATTTTTCCTGATTAGTGTATGACGATTGTATTGTATTGAGAGCTTGATGTACTAATATTTGTATGAGATTGTCATATGATATCCATGATACATAATATATGATAGTTGGGGTTTTCAACTTCAGGATTTCCTGTTAAACAATTGTGTTATGTGCAATTGTTTTTATTTATGCTTTACATGTGTGTGCAATTAATTTTCCGCAAAAGATTAACAGTGGAATGATTCAGTATTTTGCAAGAAGTTAAATATTGTGATATCAGGTGAATCTAAGACATATGAATTCTTAATGCATATAATTTCTACATGGTATCAAATCATTTTTAATTCTTGAATATTGCAATTGTGAAGTGAGTTTGTGCTGGTGGACAATTCGAATTTGCTACAGAAGATTCTTGGTGCAAAAGTTGAGTATACATTGAAATGGCTTTCAATGGGTTGTGATTGGAGTATGCCCTTGATGGGAGCTCGAATTACATAGCCTGGAAGGACAGGATGGAGGCAGTGCTAGAGGATAATGGACTGAAGGAGTTCATCGATAGCGATGTTCCTAAGCCGGGATCTAGTGATGCTGCATTACTTGATGCATGGCAAAAGAAGACAGCAAAGACGAGAATAATTCTGTTGGAAGGTGTGAAGGACCATGTTGTGTCCAACCTTCACAGGAAAGCCACTCCATTCTTAATGTGGAAGGCTTTGACATAATTATTCCAAAGCAGAAGTGACCAGAGGAAGTTGGTGCTTAAAGACAAGCTCAGAAAAATAAAAATGGAGAAGGGCGAAAGTATTCCAAAATACCTCATGAAGTTTGTCCACTACAAGGATGAATTGGGAAGTGTGGGGGTACTAATGATGATGAAGACTTGGTGAGCTTGGCTCTCCTTCGACTTCCAAAGAGTTGACATAGCTATGAAGACTCTGTCAATGTACGGGAGAAACTGTCAATATGGGAGCGACTTTGGTCGGATCTTGTGTAGGAGGAGATAAGGTGGGGTACCAGGGATGGATATTCATCTAAGAATGAAGATGAAGAGAATTATGCTTTTGCTTCCAAAGAAAGGAAAGGGAAGGGGAAGAAAAATCCTTCAAAATTTGAAGCTAAAGGCAAGAAGCAGGATTTGTCCAAGGTGAAGTTTTTTCACTGTCACGAACATGGGAATTTCGCCACTAACTGTCCACAGAAGAAGAAGAAAAAGAAGGTTTCTGGATTTGCAGTTGGAGAGGCCTTAGCCTCGCAATTTGAACTTGATTTCTCTTTGATTGCATGCTTGGTTTCAAGTTGTATGGGATTGGTGTGGTATCTTGATAGTGATGTGTCTTTCCATATGACGAGAGACAAGGAGTTGTTTAGTGACTTGGAGGAGAAGGACATACAGATGCATATAGAGATGGGAAACGATGGTCGGTACAGTGCAACTGGAATTGGGACCATTACCTTTGAGAGGGAGTCCGGTAATCCATTCTTGTTGAAGAATTTTCTGCATGTTCCAGGTCTAAAGAAGAACTTGGTCTCGGTCGCAATGTTGGAAGAAAAAGGTTATGATGTTGTTTTCAGTGAGGGAAAATCCTTCCTTCGGCATAAAAAAATGGTTCAAACCAAGAATATAGGGGTTTGAATTAAGAATCTCTACAAGCTGGAGGTAGATGGTTGTGCTGCAATGTTGGGAAAAGCAGAAGCAGTGGTGAGCCGGGATGAGGGTGAATTATGGCACAAGAGATTGGGCCATCTTCACCATGGCGCTTTGAAGATTTTGCAGCAAATTTCTACTAGACTTCCCAAGGTTACTCTTGCACAGTCAGATAAGTGCAAGGGATGTACTATGGGTAAGTTTGTGAAGACCACCTTTCATGATAAGTAGAACTGTGCTTCGGTGATCCTGGAGAGAATTCACACAGACGTGTGTGGACCTTTCTCGGTTGCTTCAACAGCAAAACACAGGTATTATGTTATATTTTTTTATCACTATTATCATAGATGTTGGATCTTCTTCATGCAAAAGAAGATTGAAATGTTCTCAAAGTTCTGTGAGTTCAAGGCATTGGTGGAGAAGGAGTCGAGGAGGCAATTGAAAGCTCTACGGAGCGATAATGGTGGTCAATACATCTCGGGCGAATTCAAATACTTTTGTAGCAAAGAATGAATTCGAAGAGAACTCATAGCGCCTCATAACCCACAGCAGAAGGGGTCACAGAGAGAAAGAAAAAAATGATTGTGGGTGCTGCATGAGTGATGTTGCATGACCAGGGCCTACCGATGCACTTGTGGGCGAAAGCATGCAACACTATGGTTTATGTGAAAAACTGTTGTCCTCATAGAGTACTTGGCATGAGTACACCCGAAGAAGATTTTACTGGTAAGAAGTCTGATATTTCTCATATGAATATTTTTGGCTCACTTTTTTACATTCATGTGACAAAGGACACCAAGAAGAAGTTGGAGCCAACTGCAGAAGTTGGGATATTTGTGGGGTACATAGAAAAACCCCATAATTATCATGTGTATTTTCCAGACAGTCGAATGACTACTGTGCGACGGGATATAAAATTCAATGAGGTGAAAGCCATGAAGTTGTCGCTTGAGAGGGAGCTACACTTTCATGCAGAGGAGGAACTTCTTGTTCCCAAAGATGAGCCTCTAGATGTGGATCAGCCACATGAGGAGATTCATGGAGTGGAGGAGTCCAGTCATGCAGAACCAAACATCAGATAAGGCAGAAAGCGTACCACAGAAGCTGAGAGACTGAAGCTTGATGCGGCACAAAATGTAGGAGTCCCTGCATCACATCGCAGACAAAGACAGTCACCTGAAAAATTTACTGGATACATGGCTCTTATGAGCAAGTGTATCGTGACAGAGCCATCTTCTTTTGAAGAAGCAGTGCAGGAGCCCACATGGGTAGATGCCATGGTGGAGGAGTATGACTCCATTGTCAGAAACAATGCTTGGGAGATTGTTCCAAGGCGGGTGGGAAAATCAATTGTAGGATCAAGATGGATCTACAAGGTAAAGAAAGCTGCTGATGGGAGAAATGAGAAGTATAAGGCAAGATTTGTTGCCTGAGGCTTCTCACATATTGAGGGGATTGACTATGAAGAAACCGTTGCACCTGTCACACTGTATTCTTCCATACAGACCATCCTTGCTCTCTCAGTGCAGATGGGTTGGCACATTCATCAGATGGATGTGAAGACTGCGTTCCATAATGGGATCATTGAGGAAGGGGTGAACATTGTGCAGCCTGAAGGATTTGAGATCTTCAGCAATGAGTCACATGTGTGCAGGCTCAAAAGAGCGTTGTATGGGCTGAAACAAGCACCACGTGCTTGGTACACTCGGATCAACAACTATTTCACTGGACTTGGCTTCAACAAGAGTGAGGCGGATGAAAACCTGTACCAGATTGTGGTGGAGGGTAAGTTTTTAATCATTGTACTTTATGTTGATGAATTAATACTAACAGGTGATGAGCAGTTGATACACTCATGCAAGGCAGATCTTGCAAAGGAGTTTGAGATGAAGGATTTGAGCCTCCTTCATTATTTCCTTGGATTGGAAATATGGCAGCGGGAAGGTGAAATGTTTGTGTCTCAAGGAAAGTATTCCCAGGAGATACTGGAGAAGTTTCACATGCAAGGCTGTAAGCCTATCAACACTCCTCTTCCAGGAAATTGGAAGAAAGAGGATGCTACATTGGCAGAGGTAGTGGATGCCACTGTTTATCGACAATTGGTGGTTCACTCATGTATTTATTCAATACAAGACTGGACATATGCTATGTGGTGAACCAACTTTCACAAGCGATGGTTAAGCCTACCAAGCTCTTTTGGAAGGCAGGCAAGCATGTCCTACGATATCTCAGGGGCACATCTGAGTATGGTTTATGGTGCAAACAAATGGATGAGTTGAAGTTGCATGTCTTCACGGATGTAGATTGGGCAGGAAGCCCAACAGAAAGAAAGAGCACATCAGGAGGTATTTTCAGTATTGGATCTACAACAGTTTCTTGGTACAACAGGAAACAAATATCCGTGGCACTCAGTTCAATGGAAGCAAAATAGATGGCAACAAGTCAAGCTACATGTGAGGCTATTTGGATGAGGAAGATCCTAGTTGGGTTGTTTGGTTCACATTTAGATCCCACAGTGATACATTGTGATAATCAGAGTTGCATTAAACTCTCGGTTAATCCTGCGTTTCATGATAGATCTAAAAATATTGATATCCGGTAGCATCATATCAGAGATTGTGTGTAGCGGAAGATCATGTTGCTTCAGTACATTCTTACGGAGGATCAGGATGCAGATATTCTGACGAAGGCGCTCACCAGGAGAAAATTTGAATACCATAGAGGCAGGATTGGGGTGAAAGATAATCCCTATCTTGTTGAGAGGGAGTTTTGAGATTCAACAAGATGATGAGCTTAGTGAAAAGAGTCGCCTTCACTAAGTGGGCCCGTAGGCTATTTTTGGTGCAAGTATATTTTTAGACTGTCTATTTTTAGACATGACGATCATATTTCAGAAGTTGCAGGATTTTATTTGTGGATGATTGATCAAGTTGGAAAAATAGATGAAATTATATTTTTAGAATATTGGGAGAAGTCTATTTATAGATTGTTGATCTAAAAATAGATGCATGTCGATTATTATTAGCTCTTAATAATAATCATACAATAAACAACAACTTATTCTCTTGGAGCACTTTGTTTCAGTACACAGATGTGGCTGATCAGTGGACTGAGGGAATTACGCAATTCCCAAGGTTTTACTGTAGTTCATGCATGAAGGATTAAGTTAGAACTCAAGTGGCAGAGTTATGACAGAGTTGGAAGATTAGTTATGGAGTTGTATTCATTTTAACTCAGCTAGACTCAGTTGAGCTAGTTGTATCTAATATAACTAAATGATACACTAGTGAGAGTGGAGTGAATTAATTAGTTAATTAATTCACAAATAATAACTCATTAATCAACTGAACAATACAATAGTTAAATGCAGTGCATGTCAGTTCTAGTGGAGACCCAGTGGAGAGATAGGTGAAAGGGCAAGATGGACTATTTGTTGTGATTATAATGATGCATTGATTGCATCACACACACATTGGAGTTTCCAATGAGGATTGCGCAGTCAAGGCAAGAGTAATTCGAATTAATTCAGAGATATTCATTAGCAGGGGTTGCGCAGTGGAGGCAGGCTAGCAGGGGGCAAAGATCGGTGCATGGATTTGCAGATTTTTCCTTATTAGTGTATGATGATTGTATTGTACTGAGAGCTTGATGTACTAAGCTTTGTATGAGATTGTCATATGATCTCCATGATACATAATATATGATAGTTGGGGTTTTCAGCTTCAGGCTTTCCCGTTAAACAACTGTGTTATGTGCGATTGTTTTTATTTATGCTTTACATGTGTGTGAAATTAATTTTACGCAAAATATTAACAATGGAATGATTCATTATTTTGCAAGAAGTTAAATATTGTGAGATCAGGTGAATCTAGGACATATGCATGCTTAATTCATATAATTTCTACAAGGATCTCCTCTTGGTCTTGATGCACAAGTACACATGTTCCCCAACCTGAAACTCCTTAAATTCCTTGTGTTGATCTGCATAACTCTTCTATATATCCCGTGTTGCCTTTAAATTCTTCTTTATAACCTACATTTAGTTTTCCATCCCTACCAACATGTCTGGTCCAATAAGCACCTTGTTCACTATACCACTCTAGATGATGGGAGTATTACAACTCTGCCCATAGAGTGCCTCAAATGGAATCATCCTTAGTGACTCCTGATAACCATTGTTGTAATAAAACTCAACCAGTGGAAGATACTCCTCCCACCTCTGCTACTAGGGCATAACATACATGTGCAACATATCCTTTGGTATCTTGTTGACCCTATATGTATTTTAATGTGTCTATTGATGATAATTTGTACTGAAGGCCGGCTCTATAACCAAACCTGAAAATAACTCCTTCCAAAACCTGGAATTGAACTTAGCATCTCTATCTGACATAATATTCTATGGAACACCGTGCAACCACACTATATCTCTGATAAATACTTGTGCTACTTCACTAACGGAATTACTAGTATTTACTAGAATGAAGTGAGCTACCTTACTCAACCTTTCAACCACAACCATGATAGAATCATGCTACTTCGATGTCCTCAGAAAACTTATAATGAAATCCATGGAAATGACCTCCCATTTCCACTCTGGAATAGGAATAGGTTGTAACAAACTAGTTGGGTGCTTACACTCAACTCTCACTTGCTGATAGTCCAAACATCTAGCCACAAATGTAAGCACTTCCTTCTTCAAATTCGACCATTAGTATAACTTCTTCCAATTTTTCAATGTCTTCTGATATCCTGGGTGACCTGAATATGGCTTGAAATGAGAATCCATCAAAATAAGCTTATTTATCTTACTATTGTACGGGACATAGATCTTGTCCCTAAATCTCACCAACCCATATGTTGTGAGATGATAATCTGCATCCTATTCCCATGTACCCTGTTGTAACATGTGCCTAAGCTCCCTGTACTTGTCACCCTATTGTCCTGCCTGTAATTTCAGATCCTATAAATTTGTCCCATACAAGCTCATAGTTGCAACATAGTTTACCTGCACTCTCCTACTGAGAGCATCTACAACTTTGTTCTCCTTTCCTTTAATGTATATGATATTGGAGTGAAACTCACTAACGATATCCAACCATATAGCTTATATGGAATTCAAATTCAGTTTGTCAAATAGATATCTTAGTCCACTCTGATCACATATCATCACAAACCTCCTGCCAAGAATATAGAGCCTCCACATCTTCAAGGCATGAATAATAGTTGCCAAATCAAAATCATGTGTCACATAGTTATGCTCATTCTCATTCATTTTCCTTGACTCATAGCATACTACTTGTCCCTCTTGCATCAGGAATCAACCAAGTCCTCTATCGCAAGCATTTGTACACAACATAAATTCTTTATTTGGATCTACAATCTTTACGACTAGAGAATTTGTAAGAAAGTGCTTCAACTGCTCAAAACTAGATGCACAGTCCTTAGTTGAACCTTGTATAATAACGTGCTAACCCCGTGATTGATCTAACATAATCCAAATTCCTAGGAGCTTCCCATGCCATGATAGCTCTTATATTTTTTGGATCCACTGTTATACCTTCCATGGGGACAATGTGTCCCAAGTAATGTACCCCTATCTGAAAGAAGTTGCATTTAATAGTCTTGGCATACAATTGATCCTCTCTTAGCAATATTAACATTGTTGCTAAGTGTATACATGCTCTTCCTCATTCTTAGAATATATTAATATATCATCAATGAATAAAATAACAAACTTTTCCAAATAATGATGCAACACACCATTGATCAAGCACATAAAATTAGTTGGAGAATTAGTCAAACCAAAAGGAACCACAACAAAATCATATTGCCCATACCTGGTCTGGAAAGAATTCTTGTAGATTCCCTCTTCTTTGATGTGTAGCTAGTAATATCCTTATCTCAAATCAATCTTCAAGAACACCGATGCTCCCTTCAACTGAACAATTAAGTCATTGATCCTTGAAAACAAATACATGTTCTTGATGGTCACCTCTTTCAACTGCCTATAGTCAATGCATAATCTGATAGTACCATCTTTCTTCACGAACAACATTGGTGCACCCCAAGGAGATACACTTGGCCTCATGTATCCCTTATCAATCATCTCCTTCAATTACAACTTCAATTCCACTAATTATGGTGTGTTCATCATGTAAGGTGCCTTTGATGTTGGTATCGCTCTTGGTACCAACTCAATAGAAAATTGCACTTCTATGTGGGGAGGAAACTTTGAAATATCTAATGGGAATACATCCTAAAACTGCAACAATACATGGTACCTCTTTAATATTTATGCATCCTCAACATCCTTACCCTTGCACAAGAAATATGCACTGCAAAAAATACACACAATTTCTTGCAATTGTGCTTTTCCTGCATAGTTGTGGCCATCCTCACTTATCTAGGATTCTTCTTTCCCTGCAAGGTTCTATTTTCACCACTATCATCCAAGCACTCAATATCCTTGTAATAAAAATCCACTTTGTTTTTGTGTATGTACAACCAATCCATGCCAAAAATAATACTATATGACCCCAATGGAAGCATATTTAGAAGTAGGAATACCATTCAGCTCAAATGCACAAGCTCTTACCTAATGGTGAACTCTCTTATTAGTATCGATAGCCAACTGCAATAACCAAGAATTTGCATGCAATTGTTTTCTCAAACTGCACTTATCCACCAGGTTAGGATTAACATAACTATAATTAGATCCAGGGTAAATAAAAATAGAAACAACTCAACCACAATGCTTACCTTCCATCTCAATAATGGATTCTTGATGATCTTCTTGCTTGTTGTCCACAACTGCATAACTTTGAGGAATGTTATGGCCCACATCCCTAAATATATGTGCCTCTTGAGCACTATAGATACGCGGCCTACCACCCTAGTACAATGTAAAATCCTTATTGTGATGATATTTCAAATATATCCAACACTGCAACAGTCCCATTCCATCAACTCTATTATGATTCTCTCTAAGTTGTGACCCATGTCCCTTCTCAACTGCATTGATCTTCTTGTAAGGAGAACCATTTTCTTTCTCACCTACATCTCGAGGTCTTCCCCGCTTTGGTGGCCACTTCCCTTTAACTTTCTCATTTCCTTTAAAATCACGCTTAGGCTCAGCTTTACACTTTGACTGCTCATACCAATGCTTCAGTTTCTTGATGGATTCCTCCAATGATTGAGGCTCATCAAACTCAATCTGGTCTCTATATGTTTCTAGAAACCCAATGATGAACCTTTGAATCTTTTTTTTTCATCCTTGAGGTAAGGAACATGCCTCGACAACTCTATACTCATAATTTATCATAGAACCCATATGTAGCTCATAAAACTCCTTAGCTCTATCATCATAATACCTTTCAGATAGATAATTCTTCTTAAAGAGTCTCTCAAACTCATCCCAAATCAACACTTATTCTCAAAATCCCTTGAAATTATTCACATATTCCCACCAAATGTTTGCTTTCCCTTTAATAATAAAGGTATCTATTTTGGCTTTCGTGTTCTCTGAATAGTGATGCAATATGAAGAACTTCTTCATTCCTAGCAACCATGCCTCTGCATTTTCTGACTTCTTCATCTCTCCATCGAATTTAGGAGGCTTGAATTTCTTGAAATCCTCAGGAAAGTACTCACTCCTCCTATAATGATAATTGTGGTGATGATGGTGATGATGTCTCCTAGACTAGGAACTAGAATGATAGCCATACCTACCAGTATTCTCGTCAGGTGTATCCAGTGATGTGCCACCTCTGACTCTATCCCATCTATCCAACTTGTATCCTAACTGAGACCTACTACCACATGCTTGATTAGTATTCTCTTCATATTCTTGAATAATCATGAATTTTCCCTGTCTCTACAAGTCTAAAAAAATCTGAAGGATCACTACATTGACCTCTGCCTACTTTTCCTGAGTCTTTGCAGGTCTTTCTTGAGCGTCAACCAACATGTCATTGTCTGCCATACAACTTCTGATATTTTCCCTCAAGCTCCTCAATGTATCTGTTATACCATGAGAATATGAATCTCCTTGCTTCCCAAATTATCTGTAGGGAGATTCACGTGAATTTTAGTCCACCATTTTGGTTTTCATATTTGATTCTCTTCTTCCTGCAAGCATGTCATGTTAGCTAAACCAAACTATAAACATAATCAAAATACCTCAGTGAAGTTCAAGGGTGGCTTATCTCGTCTGCAAAATCAACCCAAATTAGCACGATACATGTATAGTCATAATCATATCAATATGAAAACATCATGCATGACCATAAAAACTGCATACCATGACCTCATGCATTACAACCATAACCATGACAATGCATGCCTAACAATATGCATCTAGCCCATCTAGTCCGAGTGTTTGAACCATGCTCTAATACCACTTTGTAACGCCTCTTCCCATATATACCCACTTTACTTGACCTGTCATGGAAACATGAGTTGAGGTATACTATGTCATGACTCAACCTCCTAGGTAATCTTAAGGAAATGGAGTCGACAAAACAAGACCTTATTTACTTCCCTCTAGTGCTATAGGACCCTCAAGGGCTAAACCACCCCTCCAAGTGCCCAAACCCTAAGTTAAATTGGATTTTCATTGATCTGGACTCCTAGGAACTGGAAAAACACTACTTTAATTCAACTATAACCATCCAATCGCATGCATGATTCCTACAAGGGAGAGATTGCAATTTTTTCACCCAATTTTGTGCCTGCGACCGCGAGATCTAAGCCACTTTTTTAGGGCTAGTCTCCAGACCACTAACCAGAACTTGACACAAATTTATAGAATGATAAACTACACAAGGACAAAGCCTCTAAAACAAAACTTAATCAAGGACTTGACCTAAACCAGTCTAACCATGATAGTCATTCCGTCGAACACATGGAATCTACATGTCATGAATTCATATCTGAACATAGAGATATGAAAACTTATCAAAGAAACATCAAGAAGGAATAATTCCCTCTCACAATAGTTAGAAAAAAACCTATTAGGTCATACAGTCATTAACCAGTCATTTACAAGTAAAAACATTATAAGATCCATAACTTGAATATGTCATAAAACCATGCTTATAACCAACATATAACCATATAAATAAAAATTATAGAAAAACCATTAAAGCCAAATATTAACAATTAGAATTTCTCATGAATTGCAAGGGAAAATAGCTCTTATCAATCATATGCAAAATCCAACCAAGTCAGGGACTTCCACGTACCACCCAACCATAGATTGGGCTAAAACAAATCTTTCTTTCAGCCAATCACCCTCGTGTCATATTCCAAGAATGAATGTGGGATATCATGGGATAAACCAATACATAAACAACCAAGTGAATCCATAGGTTAAACCACTTCCACCCTCACACTATCACAATCTCACCTAAACTGGTCCCGAGATCACAAAACCAAACTGAGCTTGGATGCCTCATAATTCCTTCACCATCCCTTAAGGAATTTTGAGTGAGAAACATTTTTCTACAACCCATGCTGCTCTCGGTTTTCCCAAAAAATGTCGTTTAGGGCCTCAAAATGGTCGAGGAAGTTCAAGACCCGAAAAAATACTAAAAATAGTAAACTGTGCTATAATTAAGGAAATTGAAAAACTGAAAGAAACAATGGTGGGGCCCCAAGTGGAATAGGCGAGTGACCACCAATATCCACATGGATCATTCCTCCCCCCTTAGGAATCAATGGTCCCCATTTCATTGGGTTCCTCCATGAGATGAGGAAACTTCTGCTAAACTTGGTCCCTAGTGCACCATTTGCCTTGGTGTAGGATTTGGCCAGCTTTGACAGCCCAATACAGTTGGATCTTCTGTTGGCGAGTGTTCTTGATTTTCATGTCCATGATAAAATCTGTGGTGGCCTATTCCATGCATTCTGGGTTTAACTTTTTTGGTGTGAGTTGTTCTGCAATGTCGGAGGTGTCCATTAGAGGTGGGAAGTATGGCCAAAGGAGGTCCACATTGAATATTGGGTGTAGACCAAGGAATGGTGGAATACTGAGCTCGAAGGCATTGTTCCCTATAGCCTTAGTGATGGTGTACAACCCATATCGGAGTGGGCAAAGCTTGCGGTGGGGTCTAGTGAGGCGCTCTGTCTCCAAATGTAGCCACACTTTGTCGCCCACCTAGAATTTTTCTGGCACCCGATGTTGATCATGTCGTTGCTTGTACTTAGCATTGGCTTTGTACAATATGTCATGAAATTGTTGGCAGATGTGTTGAATGTGCTCAATGAATTTGTTCGCTTTGTTAGCTTCAGATTGGACATGAGTTGAATCGGCCTGAGTAGCCACAAATGGCATGGCTATGTCAATGGGACATAGTGGCTCCCTTGAAAGGGTCTGTGGTTGGTTGAGCTGTGGAGAGCCTGATTATAACTATGTTGTACATAGGGAAGGATCTCATCCCATGTGCATGGATGCTTTGATTTGTACATGCACAAAATGTGTATAATAATCTTGTTTGCGACCTATGTCTGGCCATTAGGTTGGGGATGGAAAGTTGTGGACTTGGTGAGCTTGGTGTCTAGCATTGACTAGAGGCTGGACCAAAATATGCTAAGGAACCTATTGTCCTGATTTGAGATGATATACTATGGGATCCCAAAGTGCACCCACACTCATTCAAAGAAGAGTCTAGCAGTGGCTTCTGTTGTGATATTCTTCGCGACAGGTCGACATAATGGCCATCTTCGAGAATCTGTCAACGACCATAAAAACACAATCATTTCCATGCTTAGTAGAAGGAAGGCTAGACATGTAATCCATGGATATAGATTCCCAAGGTCGATTAGGGGTAGGTAACAAAGTATAGAGGCCTTACTTCTTGATGGTCGGTTTGGAAATGGCATAAGCAGTGCAGGATCTGATGTACTTCTCAATATCCTGTCAAAGTTTTGGCCAATAGAAATACTTCTACAGTACTTCCATTGTTTTCTCGACCCCGAAATTCCCAACCACTCGCCTGTAGTGTGCTTCCAAAATAATCTTGGCACGCCCGCTTGAAGGAACAGAAAGGTGTCCCAGGTGGCATAACAATACATCCTGGAGGTGAAATTTTGGAACTTGCATACCCTCCAAGGGTGTCTTTTATGTGTGGCCGAATTTAGAATCGCTCTTGTAGAGAAGTGGCCAATCAGAAGTTTCGTGCCCACAAGAGTTGAGAATGGTGGTTAGCGCCATTATCGGTGGTCAGCTGAGGCAGTCTAAAACATTATTGGTGCTTCCCTTCTTATACTTGATGTTCAAATGAAATTTTTGCACATATGTGGACCACTTCTGATGGCGATCGTTCTGCAACTTCCCTTGTGTCTATATAAACTACAGGGGTCAGTGGTCTGTGTGGATGACCATTTCCTTCCCCAAAATATAATGCTTCCATTGGTGGCCAACATGCACAATGGAATACATTTCTTTGTCACAATTGGGATACTTTCAAACTGTGTGTTATCACTATTAAAATTCTCTAAATTCATTCAGTTCATACTTGTTCCTAAGTCATGGTATTAGATATGGTTTGAGTCTTTTTTATGTTTTATAGGGTCTAAGTCATAGGTTGAAAGTCTCATTTCATCACCAAATGAAGTTCACAAACCTTAATTTAATCCTTAGAAGTCTCATGCTACGTTTTGAAAACCATATTCTAAGTCTTTTTCAAAAAAAATTCGAATAAGCCACGAAACCACGTTTTCGTAGCGCGCTCAGTGTAAAAAACTGTTTCTGCGCTACGAAAAATGCTGGTATTTTCGTAGCGCAAAATCCTGAAATCACACTACCAACACTACGAAATCGGGGTTTCAGAATTTTCAGTTTAGCTGTCACATCCATCAACTTGGAGTTAAATTTTCATGATTAGTTTGTCACTCCACGATTATGTTGTCATTCCACGAATCATCCTTCATGCATGCAACCATCCAAAGCAGTTATGAAATCATTATGAGATTCATTAGCGGTCATTTGTCATTGGTCCTTTGCAAATTTGAAAAGGGAATTGGTTATCATTGTTTTTATTTCATGCAAAGAAAGCACTGCATGCATATCCATTGCTAAAAGAGAAGCTCATGATAAGATACCAGAACTCTCATTAAGTTTTCAAGCAAGGCAGAATTTTAAATCAAGCGAGGTTGAATTCAATTGGTGATTATGTCAGCAGTTTCGATTTCCAATCAAGTAAGTTTTAAAAGAATTGCGGACTGAAACAAGGTTTTTAATCAAGCGAGGCAGAATTTTCCATCAAGCGAGGCTAAACCCAATTTTCAAGCGAGCCAGTTCATCTAACAAAGAAGTTGATTACAGATTTGCTGAAGACACAGGGTTTTCAGGAAAACGATGACTGAAGAAAAAATAAATCACTGGTCTGGTCACTGCCTGTGGACAAAACCCAAATGTTTAGAAACTCTCACAAGAGATAAATTTGTTGAAGAAGCCTTCAAGAAGGTAGGTTGCTGGTGGTTCTGTGAAAAGCTTCAAGGAGGGCATAATCAGGTTACCAAATAATTTGCTACCAACTTCACAGAGTCAAACACAAAGGTTGGTTTTCTCAATTTTCCAATTTCTTCTGAAGTTATATCAGCAGTCACAAAGATTCCAAGAGGGGAGGAGAGATGGTTTAAGAATTTTAGGTTTGAAATGCAACCTTGCAAAATCTTTTTGAAACCAGAGTTTATGGATACTGATTTGAACAAAGCTGTGCCAAGAATTTATGTCAAGGATGCATTTGCCAATCTGCTCTACAATACCCAAAGGGAATTCACTTGCGAAGGGAGATACCACAAGGTGTACACTTATCACTTTAAACTCTTGTTGCATTTCATAAGAATAATCTCTCTAGACTTACCCTTATTTCTATTTCGAAGTCTAGCCAAGATGGCAGACAAAGTATAGATGAAATCCCAGGCATGTGAAACATCATTATTTCATCATGGTCTAGTCAAGTTAATAGTTTTCCATGAGCTTCAGAAAGTGAATAGAGAATGGTCTGATTTTCTCTTTTTGAGTGGAATAGGGGTTGAAGGAACAGGTGCTAGCCCTCAAGTCAAAGAAACATCTTCATCAAAGACTACTGAACTTGTAGAATCAAAATCAAAGAGGTTTTTCAAGCTTAAGACCAGGAAACAGGTTAAGGAACCTATGATAAAAACATCACTGAATATCCAAAGGACTCCTAAATCTTCACAGAAAAAGAGAACTCAGGTTAAAGAGACAATTCAAAAACAGTCAACTAGTAAAACAGCCCAGAAGAAGTTGACTAGGAATCAAAAGTCAAAGGAGAAGGGTAAGGCTATGGTCACAGCTGAAAATTTGCAATTAAGAGGAGGCTTTAATGATATATTACAAGCTATTGACATTGAAGAGTCTCCCCTGGTTCAAGCAGAGTTCATAAAGTTGGATACAGGTGGAAAATCAAAGAAGTTGAAAACATTCAAAAAATTAGACTTTGAGGATGAGGTGTCACAGTTTGTTTTTAAGCCTAGAAAACCATTGACTAGGAAGTCTAAGAAAATGCAGCAGCCAGAAATGGAGATAGACCAAATAGGAGGTGAGGATGCAAATGTTTTTGAAGAAACCATTAATACATCATCTCAAATACTTGAAGAAGACAGAAACAGAGTTTTTAATACTCAGAGAGAAAGGAGTCGTTATGAGGAGGTTAAAGACAAACTCAGACTTGCAAACATTGAGATTGATAAATTGAGGAAAAAAGTGATTTTGCATGTTGTAGAAAGGTCAAAATTTGAGAGGTTGAAAGGTCTGTGGGAGCTAGAAAAGGTTTCAAACAGTGAGTCAATAAGCAGTCAAGATCAATTCTTCATATGGACTGTCCCTGCAATCAAGGAAGAAAATTTCATAAGGATGTTTAATACCAAACTAAGAGCTAATAATAGAAGGCTTAAAAGGCAGGTTGAAGACCTTGAGATGCAGCTAGCAAAGCCTAAATATCAACCACAACCAAAATGAGTGTAAACAGTAAGTCACATCTCCTAACACATTTTTGAGGTTATGTGGAAATATTTCATTTTTTATGCAGTTCAAAGTTGGTTTTTGTTGATTATGAAAGCCTATATATATAACTGGAAGGATGGAAGTAAAGGTCTAAAGCTTTAAATTTTGGAAACAAGCTGTGAAAAGATAGACACAGTAGTTTCGTAGCGCGCTATGAAACTGTTGTAGGTGTCATACACAGCAGTTTCGTAGCGCACTACGAAACTGCTGTAGGATGCAGTTTGATTGATTTTGAAATTTTTCAAAGGGTGAAAGGGAATGTTTGTCAAAACTTGATGCTGCTATAGGATGTATAATGACCATAAGTGAAGATATAATTGCAAAACAAAGAAAAATGCAGATTCCAAGAAAGGTTTTCAAAGGTGAAGTTCTGCACTACGAAAACAGTAGACAGTTTTGTAGCACAGCAATGTTAACAGTTTTGGGCATTTCCTCAAAGGTTTTTTTTGGGAAAAGCTGGAAGGATGAAGTCACAGTAGCTTAATAAGACTTTGTCACATGTTTTGAGCATAAGTTAGTCCGTAGATGGTTTGAAGAAACATAAATGAAACACCATAGCTATTTTGCAGGGAGCATGTTCCTATTTTTCAGGGAAAATAAGAGGTAAATCAATACAGTCAAACAACAAGGAGATGGACATCATCAAGGTCGAAGTTTAGGAGGAGCAACTGTCAGATAGAAGATTTAATTCTTAGATAAGGTTGTTAAGTTATAATAAAGAGTTTTAATCCTAGTTGTGTTAAGACTCTAGAACAGCTAGTTTAACTGTCAGATGTAATTAAAGTTTGTTTTAGCAGCTGATAGGTGTCAAGCTAGAAAATTCGAATTCTCTCAAGTGTGTGGAGAGAATCCAAGAAATGTAATGATGACTCTATAAGAGAGAAGAATTCGAATTGCATAGGGTTGGAAATTTTCATAAGCAAGCATACTGTTGTTGTAGCAAAAACTGTGTTTTTATGTTAAATACAGAGATATTGGTTTCATCACTCAGGATTCAGAAAGGGTTTTTGATGTTTGATATTCTTATGGTTTTCCTCTTTAAATTACTTGTAGTGGCATGAATGTATGTTACTTATAATTCACTGAAGGTGCTCTAACTTCCTTCATATGTTCATGAACTATGTTTATCTTCTGTCCTACTGTTCTGTTGATGCATCTAAACCCTGAAATGCCCTGACTTCCATATGAAGTTGATACTCATGTTTTTTGAAAAAAAACTTGACTCCATAAGCCCAATAGATGTTTTTTGTTTATCAGTACAACCAATTATCCATTTTTACCATTTTACTCATAGAGTTAGCCATCTAATCCTTATTTGAAAATCATAAACCTATTGAGAGAGCCCTCTCAGGTTGAGGAGGCTAGGCCTCAACTAAAAGTTTGGTTTGAAATAGTTACTCAGAGTCTTCTTGATCAACAGCCTATCAGGGTTTGATTTTGAGATAACATTTTGGTGTGTCTGCTGGGAGCCTAAAGATTATTCATTCCTGAAATCAAGAAGCTGAACTTCTGAAGGTAGCAGGAGCTTAGAAAGTTTTTCGAGGCTGCAATCTACCTTGGTGACTCCATACATTTTTCAAAGTTTAAAGGTGGCTTCGAGAAGGAGATACACACGGAGCAATCCTGATCCCAATCCACCTACCACTGTGGACAATCTAAACACTATTTCAAAAAGTCAAAGAATTTCAAAAATATCAGGTACTCCATCTCATTCAAAATATTTGTCCTATGAAATATTAAGAAGTCCTGAAGATAAGAAAGTTGATGACAAGATTCATGAAGTGTTTCTTAGATCTAAAAGTGAAAAATAACTTATTGATGTTATCTTAGACTTGCAAAAAAGAGGAATTGACACTTCAACCTTAGTGACACAAGAAGACAAGGAAGATTTTTGGGAAGTTGTTACCTCTGAACTACTACTAGAAAAAGAGTCTTTAGATAAACTCAAAGAAACTGATCCTTTCGAAGTCTTGCTGAAATCCAAAGCTGGTTTACCCCTTCCAAATTGGAGTTCTATTGTCAGTGGCTTACAAAAACCAAGCAGTTCTCCTCATATCAGTTCTTCATCTTCTTTTTCTGCCCCTCCTACAACTATTTTTCATCCTCCAGTCATGGCTGCTCCTGCTAGGTATGCACCACTTGTACTTCCTGCTATTTTGCATGACCTTCCTAGTAAATATGCTGTTAGGATTCCTACTTGGGGTAGTGATGAGGAAATTTCAACAGAGGAATTTGTAGACAGATTTAATGATTTTATAGACAAGGAAGAATTTGATGATGAGGATGTGAATTTAAGGTTATTTGCACAGAGTTTTATTGGTGAAGTTAGAAAATGGTTTAAGGCCCTTGCACCAGGCAGCATTAGAACTTGGAATGATTTTGAAGACAAATTCTTAAGAAAATGGGGTAATAGAACCAATCCAGTCCAAGCAGTCACTGAATATAACAACCTTTGGAGGGCAGTTGATGAATCTATCCAAAAAATTTCAAAGATATTTAATAAAGTTTTTGACTCAATTCCAGCTCATTTGAAACCTACGGAAGCCTTAGCACAAATGAGATATGCTAGAGCATTTGACTATGATTTTTCTATCCTATTGAGGGAAAGAGAGTCACCTACACTTGCTGAAATGCAGATTGATGTAGTTAAGGTTGAGGTAAACATGATAGCTGCTAAAAAGTAAAAAATGGGAAAAACTAAGTTGAAAGAAGAAGAGAAACCATCTACCTCAACTTCTGAAGACAAATTTGATTCAATGATGAAAACCATGGAGAAGTTGATGGATAGGTTAGCTCTTGGTAACACTTCTGATCCTCCTGTGCAACATGAACCTCAATTTAGAAATCCACAATTTAGGAGACCTCAAAATCAGCAAAGGCCGAGAGAGAACAGAAATCAGCAAGCTGACCCTCCAGTGAGACCTCCTTTTCAGCAAAATTTGATAGATGAAGAAGATGAACCTGAGATTCCTAAATAATCCATCCATTGTCTTGACGAAGAAATGTCAGGAATGTTCTTGACTGAAGAAGAGCATGATGAGTCAGATTTGGCTAATCAAGGAGAAGAACCATCAGATTATTTTAAAGGGTATCAACATGCTATTTTCGAGATGAAAAAGAAATATAATCTCAAAAGTAGAAATGTGCCTATCATTTCAAACAAAGCACAACCCAAGAAAGATTCTCCAAAGGCTACTGAAGCTAAGAATGATACCCCAAAGGTGGCTGAAGGTAAAAAAGATATTCCACTTGGTAAGAAAGACACTCAACTTCCTCCTCTTGTCAAAGACGCTGAAATTATGTTTATGTTTTCAACCTTGAGAATGAAATTTTAAAGATTAAATTATCATTCCCTTTCAGTGAGATTCTCAAGGTGAATGAATATAGAAGTAAGATATTTAAGATGTTGAATTCACAACCAAGCGCTGCTGATATCTTGAATGTCCAAGAAGACAATCCTACTATATATTTGGGTCCAATGTTAGAAGATGATCAAAATGAAGAGTTTCCTCATTTTTATGTAAGCATTAGTATTCATGATATGGCTTTGCATAATTCTATGTTAGATTCAGGAGCTTCTCATAACCTCATGCCCAAGGTTATCATGGAGAGAATGGGATTGCAAATCACAAGACCGTATAAGGATTTGTTTTCTTTTGATTCCAAGAGGGTTCAATGTATTGGTCTAATCAAAGATGTTGTTGTTGGTTTAACGCAAATCCCAAAAAAGACATTTGTTATGGATATTGTTGTGGCTGATGTTCCTCCAAAGTTTGGTATGCTATTGTCAAGATCATGGGTACTGAAAATCAAAGGCACAATGCAGATGGATCTTTCCTACGCTACTATTCCAGTTTTTGGTGAACAAAGGAGATTGTATCGGGAGACTAGAATGGCTTACATCGCAAGTAGAAAATATAAGCCTCAGAATTTTCCTATTTATGTCTCTGATATTGAACTTGGATCTGCCATTATTTTCAATGAATCTGCTGATAGTGTTGAGGAAGAAATAAGAGCAGAAAATCAGCATGCAGAAAATCGACAAGTAAATGACGAAGAGATGGAGGAATGGTGGTCATTGTACTTTGATGGATCAGCAGGAAAAGAAGGGGCGGGAGCAGGGATTAGGATTACAAATCCAAATGATGAGAGTAAGTTTTACTCTTACAAACTGAATTTTGATTGAACAAAAAACATAGTTGAATACATATCTTTGATTTTGGGTCTAGATATTTTGAAAAATATGAAGGCTCGAAATATTTCTATTTTTGGAGGTTTTGAATTGGTTATTAGACAATTTGAAGGTGTCTATCAAACGAAGGATGTAAGAATGAGGGCTTACATAAATTTAGTTTTAGACTTGTTGGAAAACTTTCAGTCTTATTCCTTCATAGTCAAAACTAGATATCAGAACTCTATTGTTGATTCCCTTGCTGTTTCCACAAGTCTTTTCACTATTCCTATGCATTCAAATGAAAAATATGAGATTGAAGTTCGTCATGGGCCAGCTATATCGGACAGTATCATAAATTGGCAAGTTTTTGAAGATTATAAACAGGTAAAGAATTTTATTGAGCTGAAGGAGGAATTTGAAAATACACATGTAGATAAGCAAAATATGCTTGTTGAGCCTAAAGAAAATTCTGAAGTTTTACAATTGAAGTATAATTCAATACCAAAAGGGATTATTCCTCTTGAGAAGCTTTTTGATCATAATGATGTTTTTAAAGCACAAAAATTACAAGCTGATGAAGAGGAAGTAGAGAGCTGTAATCTTGGTACATTAGCTTTGCCTAAAATGATAAAAATTTCAAAGCTTCTTTCAGCTGATGTGAAATTCAAATATATTGAGATGATGAGAAGGTTTATGGATGTTTTTTCTTGGAGTTATGCTGATTTAAAGTAATATGATACTTCCATTATTCAGCATACTATTCCTATTAAGGAAAATGAGAAGCCTTTCAAGAAGAAATTGAGGAGAATTAATCCTCTTCTCGTGCCATTGATTGAAAAGGAGGTTAAGAAACTCTTTGATGCAAAGATCATTGTTCCAATCAGATTTTCAAATTGGCTTGCAAACTTAGTTCCGGTAAGAAATAAGAGTGGAGAAATTAGAATTTGTATTAACTTCAGAAATTTGAATAAGGCTTCACTAAAGGATAACTATCCTCTTCCAAAGATGGATTCAATTCTGCAAAATATTGTTGGTTCACAAAGGATGTCTATGCTTGATGGTTTTTCAGGTTACAATCAGATTCTTGTGCATCCAGATGATCAAGAAAAACCATCCTTCACAACACCATGGGGTACATTCATGTACGCTAAAATGCCCTTTGGTCTCATGAATGCGGGAGCCACTTTCCAAAGAGCAATGGACATTGCTTTTTCTGAAGAAAAGGATAAGTCGGTAGTTGTTTATCTTGATGATATCACAGTCTATTCAAAGAAAGAAGAAGATAATTTGAAACACCTAGAAAAAATTCTGTTGAAATGTATAATATTTTAGAGAAGCAGGCCTATGCTTTGGTGAAAGCTATAAAAGATTTCAGAATTTATGTTTTGCATTCGCACATCATAGCATATGTTCCAAGTGCTATGGTAAAAGACATTCTAACTCAGGCAGATCCGGATGGAAAGAGGGGAAAATGGATCACCAAATTGTTGGAATATGATATAGACATCAAACCAACGAAGTTGGTGAAGGGACAAGGCCTGGCGAAACTAATGACTCAGTCAAATCTAGACTGTCTTGACATAAATTTGAATGCAGAAATATCATAAATTTATGAAAATGAAGAAGAATTGGTCCAAATTGATGAGAAATTTCTTACTTCAGAGTGGTATAAGGATGTGGTTTTTGTTCTATAGCATAATAAAGATCCTGCCAATCTATCAAAGTCCAAAGTAAGGTTTGTTAAGCTGAAATCATTGCGATATTTTGTTTATGACAGAAATATGTTTTGGAAAGATGCAGGAGGAATTTGGTGGAATTGTCTACTTGAAGAAGAGGCTGAAAATATAATTAAATAATTCCATAAAGGTGATTGTGGAGGACATCATTATTGGAAAGCTACAACAAACAAGATCCTAAGAGCTGGATATTTTTGGCCAACAATGTTTAAAGAAATTTACAAAAAGATCGTTGCATGTCATGAGTATCAAATTTTTGAAGGAAGAAGAAAAATTGTACCTCTACCTTTGGTTCCTATCTATGTTGAAGCTCATTTTCAGCAATGGGGGTTAGACCTTATTGGAGAGATACATCCATCTTCATCATGGCAGCATCGCTAGATTCTTACAGCAACAGACTACTTCACCAAATGGATAGAAGCGATACCAACCAGGCAAGCTAATGACTTTGTAATTATTTATTTCTTAGAGAATAATATATTGTCAATATTTGGTTGTCCCATGAAGATTATAATAGATAATTCTCAAGCATTTAAGTCCAATAAAATGATAAATTTCTTCCATCAATATCACATCACTCTTGGACACTCTACAACATACTATCCGCAAGGTAATGGTCTTGTTGAATCATCAAACAAGAGCATTGTAAGAATAATAAAAAAGGTACTGTAGGAGAACAAGAAAGCTTGGCATTTAAAGCTAAAGTACGCCTTATGGGCTGATAGGATTTGTACAAATAGATCAATTGGAACTTCGCCATATGAATTAGTCTATGGGGCTGAAGTTGTTTTCCCAACATCACTTGGGGTGCCGGTTATGAAGTTAATTTAAGGACTTGAAGAAGAACCAAATGCCATCCAATGGAGGATAAACCAGCTAATAGCCTTGCAAGAAAAGAGAAATGAAGTCTATGACAATCATCATCATGTTCAAAACAGAATTAAGAATACATTTGATAGGAGGATCAAAGAGGACAGTTTTCAGATTCATGACAAAGTGCTGAAATGGGAGGCCAAAATTGAGGAAAAGGGCAAGCATGGTAAGTTTGAGAATTTATGGAAGGGTCCTTTCCAGATTGTTGGTTTTCATGGGAACAACACTTACATATTGCAGGAAATTGATGGAGGATCATATGTTGGAGGGCTTGTCAATGTCAGGTTCCTAAAGCATTATGTTTGTTGAAGTATCACAAATCACTCATGACATTGCATATATTCATCTTTGTCAGTTTTTGCTAATAAATGACAAGCTAAAACAGAAATCTTAAGCCTGAGGTGAAGGCCCAACAGTTTGAAGAAGATGCTTGTCAACAAAATTTCTGTTGTTTTTTTTTTTTTTTTTTTAATGGATAGCACTAGAGCTGCGAGTTCTTAGTGTACCACAGGGGCACACTATCCCAAGTGGAGCCAGGGCACACTATCCCAAGTGAAGCCACTGTTATCACTATTAAAATTCTCTAAATTCAGTAAGTTCATACTTGTTCGTAAGTCATGGTATTAGATAGGGTTTGAGTCATTTTTATGTTTTATAGGGTCTAAGTCATAGGATGCAAGTCTCATGTCATCACCAAATGAAGTTCACAAACCTTACTTTACTCCTTATAAGTCTCAAGCTACGTTTTGAAAACCATATTCTAAGTCTTTTTCAAAAAAAATTTGAATAAGCCACGAAACCACGTTTTCGTAGCGCACTCAGTGTAAAAAATTATTTTTGTGCTACGAAAACGCTGGTCTTTTCGTAGCGTAAAATCCCGAAATCACACTACAAGTGCTACGAAATCGAGGTTTCGGAATTTTCGGTTTAGTTGTCACATCCATCAACTTGGAGTTAAATTTTCATGATTATGGTGTCAGTCCACGATTATGGTGTCATTCCACGAATCATCCTTCACGCATGCAACCATCCAAAGTAGTTATGAAATAATTATGAGATTCATTAGTGGTCATTTGTCATTGGTCCTTTGAAAATTTGAAAAGGGAATTGGTTATCATTGTTTTTATTTCCTGCAAAGAAAGCACTGCGTGCATATCTATTACTGAAAGAGAAGCTCATGATAGGATATCAGAGCTCTCATTAAGCTTTCAAGCGAGGTTGAATTCAATTGGTTATTATGTCAGCAGTTTTGATTTCCAATCAAGTAAGTTTGAAAATAATTGTGGACTGAAACAAGGTTTTTAATCAAGCGAGGCAGATTTTTCCATCAAGCGAGGCTGAACCCAATTTTCAAGCGAGCCAGTTCATCCAACAAGGAAATTGATTACAGATTTGCTGAAGACACGGAGTTTTCAGTAAAAATATGACTGAAGAAAAAATAAATCACCGGTCTAGTCACTGCCTGAGGACAGAACCCGAAGGTTTAGAAACTCTCACAAGAGATAAATCTGTTGAATAAGCCTTCAAGAAGGTAGGTTGCTGGAGGTTCTGTGAAAAGCTTCAAGGAGGGCATAATCAGGTTACCAAAGAATTTGCTACCAACTTCACAGGGTCAAACAAAAAGGTTTTTTTTCTCAATTTTCCAATTTCTCTTGAAGTTATATAAGCATTCACAGAGATTCCAAGATGGGAGGAGAGATGGTTTAAGAATTTAAGGTTTGAAATGCAACCCTGCAAAATATTTTTGAAACCATAATCTATGGATACTGATTTGAACAAAGTTGTGCCATGAATTTATGTCAAGGATGCATTTTCCAATCTATTCTACAATACCCAAAGGTACTTCACTTGCGAAGGGAGATACCACAAGGTGTACACTTATCACTTTAAACTCTTGTTGCATTTCAGAGGAATAATCTCTCTAGACTTACCCTTCTTTCTATTTCGAAGTCTAGCCAAGATGGCATACAAAGTACAAATGAAAACCCAGCCATGTGAAACGTCATTATTTCATCATGGTCTAGTCAAGTTAATATTTTTTCATGAGCTTCAGAAAGTGAATAGAGAATGGTCTGCTTTTCTCTTTTTGAGTGGAATAGGGGTTGAAGGAATAGGTGCTAGCCCTCAAGTCAAAGAAACATCTTCATCAAAGACTACTGAATCTACAGAATCAAAATCAAGGAGGTTTGTCAAGCTTAAGCCCAGAAAACAAGTTAAGGAACCTATGATAAAAACATCACTGAATATCCCAAGGACTCCTAAATCTGCACATAAAAAGAGAACTCAAGTTAAAGAAACAATTCAAAAATAGTCAACTAGTAAAACAGCCCAGAAGAAGTTGACTAGGAATCAAAAGTCAAAGGAGAAGGGTAAGGCTATGGTCACAGATGAAAATTTGCAATTAAGAGGAGACTTGAATGATATATTACAAGCTATTGACATTGAAGAGTCTCCCCTGGTTCAAGCAAAGTTCATAAAGCCGGATACAGGTGGAAAATCAAAGAAGTTGAAAACATCCAAAAAATTAGACTTTGAGAATGAGTTGTGAGAGTTTGTTTTTAAGCCTATAAAACCATTGACTAGGAAGTCTAAGAAAATGCAGCAGCCACACACGGAGATAGACCAAATAGGAGGTGAGGATGCAAATGTTTTTGAAGAAACCATTAATACATCATCTCAAATACTTGAAGAAGACAAAAATAGAGTTTTTAATACTCAGAGAGAAAGGAGTATTTATGAGGAGGTTAGAGACAAACTTAGATTTGCAAACATTGAGATTGATAAATTGAGGAAAAAAGTGAGAATGCATGCTGTAGAAAGGTCAAACTTTGAGAGTTTGAAAGGTCTGTGGGAGCTAGAAAAGGTTTCAAACAGTGAGTCAATCAGTAGTCAAGATCAATTCTTCATATGGATTGTCCCTGCAATCAAGGAAGAAAAGTTCATAAGGATGGTTAATACCAAACTAAGAGCTAATAATAGAAGGCTTAAAAGGTAGGTTGAAGACCTTGAGATATAACTAGCAAAGCCTGAAGATCAACCACAGCCAAAATGAGTGTAAACAGTAAGTCACATCTCCTAACACATTTTTGAGGTTATGTGGAAAGATTTCATTTTTTATGCAGTTCAAAGTTGGTTTTTTATTATTATGAAAGCCTATATATAACTGGAAGGATGGCAGCAAAGGTCTTAAGCTTTAAATTTTGGAAACAAGCTGTGAAAAGATAGACACAACAGTTTCATAGCGCGCTACGAAACTGCTGTAGGATGTAGTTTGATGGATTTTGAAAGTTTTCAAGGGGTGAAAGGGCATTTTTATCAAACCTTGATGCTGCTGGAGGGTGTATAATGACCATAAGTGAAGATCTAATTGCAAAAAAAAGGAAAATGCAGATTCCAAGTAAGTTTTTCAAAGGTGAAGTTCTGCGCTACGAAAACAACAGACAGTTTCGTAGCATAGCAATGTTAACAGTTTTTGGCATTTCCTCAAAAGTTTGTTTTGGGCACAGTTGGAAGGATCAAGTCATGACAGCTTAATAAGACTTTGTCACATGTTTTGAGCACAAGTTAGTCAGCATATGGTTTGAAGAAAAATAAATGAAACACCATAGCTATTTTGCAGGGAGCATGTTCCTATTTTTCAGGGTAGATAAGAGGCAAATCAATACAGTCAAACAACAAGGAGATGGACATCATCAAGGTCGAATTTTAGGAGGAGAAGCTATCAGATAGAAGATTTAATGCTTAGATAAGGTTGTTAAGTTATAATAAAGAGTTTTAATCCTAGTTTTGTTAGGACTCTAGAATAGACAGTTTAACTGTCAGATGTAATTAAAGTTTGTTTTAGCAGTTGATAGGTGTCAAGATAGCAAATTCGAATTCTCTCAAGTGTGTGGAGAGAATACAAGAAATGTAATGATGACTCTATAAGAGAGAAGAAGTCGAATTGCATAGGGTTGGAAACTTTCATAAGAAAGCATACTGTTGTTGTAGCAAAAACTATGTTTTTATGTTAAATACAGAGATATTGGTTTCATCACTCAGGATTCAGAAAGGGTTATTGATGTTTGATATTCTTTTGGTTTTCCTCTTTAAATTACTTGTAGTGGCATGAATGTATGTTACTTATAATTCACTGAAGGTGCTCTAACTTCATTCATATGTTCATGGAATCTGTTTGTCTTCTGTCCTATTGTTCTATTGATGCATCTAAACCCTGAAATTCCCTGATTTCCATATGAAGCTGATACTCATGTTTTGTGAAAACACACTTGACTCCATAAGCCCAATAGATGTTTGTTGATTAGAAGTACAACAAATTATCCATTTTTGTCCATTTTACTCATAGAGTTAGCCATCTAATCCTTATTTGAAAATCATAAACCTATCGAGAGAGCCCTCTTAGGTTGAGGAGGCTAAGCCTCGACTAAAATTTTGGTTTGAAATAGTTACTCAAAGTCTTCTTAATTAGCAGCCTATCAGGGTCTGATTTTGAGATAACATTGTGTGAGACGGTGTCTCACTGTGATATGCCGTTGGATGCCCCTGTTGAGTAAGAACTGCCCCAATAGCATAATCGGAGGCATCTGTCTCAATCTCAAATGGTTGTTGCAAGTTTGGTAATGTGAACATTGGGTAGAGTAGAGGCGATGTTTCAATTCTTTGAATGACTTCTGTTGATATTTCGACCAAAATAAATTTTCTTTCGCTCCTCCCTTGGTGACTTGCCTCAAGGGCCAAGTGATATGAGAGAATACCAACACAAACCTGGAGTAGAAATTAGCAAGACCCAGAAAGTTGCGAAGCTCTGTTAGATTGGTTGGGGCCGACCAATCCCAAATAAGTTGGATCTTAGTTGGATCCACATGCACCCCCGTTCATCAATAATGTATCCCAGATGCTGAACCTGGGTCATGCCAAAAGTGCACTTCTCCAAATTGGCACACAACTTGTGTTGCCGCAGTGTTTGGAAAACCTGTCAGGTGTGGTGGAGGTGCTTGTTGAGCTGCACTTTTGCCCAAATTTTTACGATTTGTATCAACTAAATACATACTTGTACCTAGTGTTTTTAATTGTTATTAGTCCATTATGTTGTTAATTAGAGGAATTTTAGCTATTAAATTATAAATTATTGTTTTTATTTAATTAATGAGTGTTTTTAATAAATTTCTTCTTGGTTGTAGGAAGGTTCGGTACAAGAATACATTCGAGTGTGAATTCACCTAATGAATAAAAGTAGCAGCTAGGTAGTTGAATTTCTGTAGGTGAAAATATCAAATTTGCGACTGAATGGAGCATAATTTCTAAATTCCGAGACATGGGTTGTGTTCAAAGCACCGTGTTTCCTATAACCCAGAAACCGTTTGGCGAAATCCAGATTCGTGAAGGAGTTATCGTCAGGGGAATATTGGGTCTCTATGAATATTTCTACTCTAGTTATGTTTGGGAATTAAAACAAATCTCAGTTTACCCATCATTTTATGAAGAGCACAACTTAAGCGCGCAATCATATCTATTATCAAAATCCATTGAAGTGGACTACATTTCTTCGCTCGAGGTTTGGTTTTTACAAGCCATAGCACCACAATTATGAAGAGAAAGATTATGGGAAAACAAGATGTCGACCCATCCATAAATCAAACATATGGTTCCTTGCACTCGAAGGTTCCAGTACTTGTGCTTCTAGTGGCAGTTTGATTGAACTTCAATCTTGTTGCTCTACTCACTGGCCCATGGGAATTCTGATTTCTTGGAGTATGTGTTAGCACGGACTGATTTAGATACATTGCTGATACCAATTCTGGAAATTATTTAGGATGCACCACAGAGATCTTCAAATCAAATTTATATGTTGATTATTATTCTTGTAATACTTAGTTAGGATTCATCTTTCAATGTTAGTATACATAAGTTGATACTGCCAAATTCTTTGCCAATGGAAGAATTACAATCTTGGCCTTCCCCTATGGAAGACTTACGATCTCGGCCCTTCCCAATGGAAGGATTTCAGTCGAGGCCATCGCCAATCGAATGCTTCCCTGCACGGCCATCACCTTTTGAAAAATTGCAACCTCGACCCTTCTCAGTGGGAGGCTACTAGTCACAATCACTTATCAGGGAAGATGTGCACAGGGATAACTTTCAGAGTCACCTCCTGCCCATACAGGATTTTCGTTCAATAAAATCTGATGTTATATCTGGTACATATCCATCAGTCCCAAAAATTTCTATTCGAAGAACAGATAAAACCAAGAACAAAACATCAAAAGGGAAAATGAAATCTGTTGCATTATTTTCGGAGGGGGAAGACAATCTCACAGATATCCCCATTAATATTGTTGAAGCTGACAAAAGGATCCCAAGGGCGCTTAGAGCAGGCAACCCGGATGTGGTTTCCTCATGAATCAAATACTATCATGGAACATTCGGGGGTTTGGCAATGCCTCCAAGACCCATTGCCTTAGGTATTTTTTAAGATATGTGGACTCTTTTATCATTCTCTGTCAGGAAACATTATGTGATCGTATGAAAGCCATATCGACCTGTCTTAGTATCAAATCAGGATGGTGTGGTACAGCTGTGGACGCAAATGGTCACTCGGGGGGTACTATTTCCTTATGGGACCCGTCACGAGCAAAGTTAAAGGCCTAAGTTTTTTCGGTGGCATCCTTTTAACTGGACAGATTCGCGGTGTGGAGGGTATTTTAAACATTATAAATCTATATGCCCCATATCAAAACAAGACTGATTTCTAGAAGCGCATGTAGGACACCAGAATACTCTCTCTTCAAAATTTGATTATTATGGGAGATTCAAACTTTACTGTACAAGTTGATGAAAATTGGGGTCCTCATGCCAGGTTGGATTCTCTGGCTTCCTATCTAAACAACATGTTCTATGATAATCATATTATGGATATACGACCACAGCCAATCCTGCCTACGTGGTCCAACAAACGTGCTGGTGATTCTTATATTGCTAAAAGAATTGATACCATGATGATTAAGGAGGAACTCATGCTAAGTCTAGTAGCTCTGTTGCTATAAAACAAGAGTAGCTCTGCTGCTATAAAATGTGTTGTTGTGCATTAGAGAAGAGTAGCTGCAGGTCGATATGTAAACTATAGAATAAAGGAAGTTGATAGATAGAGCAGGGTAATAGCTCTAGAATGAAGGAGTCATTACAATGGATGAGCATTGTGCGCATAAGATAGATAGGAGCAATCGATTTCTCAGAGTTGGAGAGGGCGCAGAATCATTGAGTCCGCTCAGAAATTAGGGAGATTTCTCAATGTGAAGTCGATTTGCTCAGATGTATCCGGCATCGAATTGCCCAGCACAATAATTGTAATGCAGCAACAGATAATGTATTTATTGATTCAGATTTGATTAGATGTTCTGATTTAATTTATTTTGGCTTCTGCATTTGTTTTGTTTTCATATAAGCATTGTAATTTTCTTTTTAAACTTTGAGTTAATTTAGGACTTGCTCCAGGGAGTGGCAAGGATCCACCGCAACCTGGATTTGAGTCCTTATTATTCATAGCTTTAGGATTTGTTTAAATTGTAGAATTATCTTTCGTTTTAAATTGTTTTTTTTTTAATAATAATATTTAATATTTCTTAATTCTACTTAGATCATTGTTTTGTTTTTCAATTTTTGAGTTTGATTCGAGAGTTAGAATAGATTTTAATACTTCAAGTTTATTCATGGTTTGTTTTACTTAATTTGTTTGAATATTTGCAGAGTTAATGATCATTTAATTTGTTCATTTGATTTAATGTTAATAATTAGATTTATTTTTAATTAGAATTATTTTTGTTCTTTTTAGTATAGATCATTTCTTCATTAGAGCTTTTGATTGCTGATTTGATTGTGTAGGTAGCCCTGATTTAGTTTTCATTAATGATTTACCTAAGCATGATTTAGTTTTAGTTAGTAAGTGACATGATTTTGATGATTTTTAGAGAAAGCTTGTTTTATTTCATTAAAATATTTGAATTGAAGGTTATTATAGATTGTTTTCAATAGGACATTTTTAAGTATTATTATACATAAAGTAAAGTAGTTGTCCTTCAACAATAGTCAGGATTGTTTCTTTTGTTATTTTAGAATCTTGAATTTGTTTTAACAAGTAGTTTTAGCTAGTTTAAGGTGTGAATTTGTAATGTGTGGTCTTTTGCTTATTTCAAGATTAATTTCAAGTGTTAGTTTTTAAGTTAATAAGAGGAATAATTAGATTAAGGTTTCTAATTTATCATAGGAGCGAGTGTGAAAATGTTACATGATTGAGGACTAATTTGTAATTTAATTACAGTATGGAGTTTGTAGTAAATGAAATTATTTCAATGAGTTTTGTTTTCAAGATTGTTTATTTGCGAGCAAATGTGTGTTTCATTCCAGCACCTAGTTTATCATTAATAAGGAATACATTTATACTCTGATCAGTAAGCTGAGCCAATACGCAGTACAACTCATGTTTACGACTCTCGGATTGATAATTAACATTGAGAGGTTTAATCCAACAATTAAGCCGACCAACATTGCTCTTCCCAAGTTTGGATGAAGATCGGGATGCCATCCAATTACACTACTACAAATGAGATGGAGAATGGCCACAAGATGTCGTCCATCAGCCTCATGAAGGTTGCGGGAGCATTCGTCAACCCGAAAGGGATGACCAGCCATTTAAAAAGGCCCTCCTTGGCTTTGAAGGTTGTCTTCCACACATCGGAGGGTTTGATTGGTACTTGGTGATACCCAGACTTCAAGTCAATCTTGCTGAAATATTTCACGCCTTTGATTTGATCTAGAAGGTCATCAATACGTGGGATCGGGTACCTATTCCGGACAGTGATCTTGTTCAACATCCGATAGTCAATACATAGTCTCCAAGTCCCATCCTTCTTTTGCACCAACATGATTGGGCTCCCACAGGGCGATAAACTCAGCCGAATGTCACCTTTCTGTAGCAACTCCTGAATCTGCCTCTTGATTTCATTGTTCTCTGGATCAGAGCACTGATAGATCGGTCTATTGGGAAGCGACATGCATGGGATCAGATTGATGGGGTGCTTGACCTAACAGTGCAGAGGCACCCTTGTGGGTGAGGTGAAGATGTCCTCATACTCCTCCATGACCTTTTCCAATTGTTTTTGTTGTGTGGAGGAGCCCTGTCTGGAGGTCGTGGCCAGAGTATTATTCTTGCCCTGGGGGAGGATCATCAGGAAAAAAATTTTCCCAGTTTTGGAGATGAGCTTACTACATTGTTTTGCAGTAACCAAAGAGATAGCCACCAACGGTGGTACCTCTGGTATCTTGTACAAATTATTTCCCAAAGTAACAATAACAGCACGAGGTCGGGACTCATACACAACATGTTGCTTCCACAAGTATGGTTGGCCTAATAATACATCACAAACATCAAGAGGATAAATGCCACATAATACCTCATCTGCGAAGGGTTTGATGTTGTAGGGAAGGCGACACTACTGGCTAACACGTAGATACCCTCCTTGGTGAACCAACCCGATGGTGTACGACTGTGGGTGTGTTGTGGTCACCAAGCCCAACCGCTTCATGACCTCTGCTGAAATGAGGTTATTTTCTCTCCCACTGTCGAAAATGAACTACAGTGAAGAACCCTTTACCCACATCTTGGAGTGGAAGAGACTCTCCTCCTCCTCTGGATCTTCCGGTTCCTCCTTTTAGATCTTTGCAGTGGCAACGATGGCATTGGGCTCTACATCAATAATATTCTTCCCTTTGTCATTCCCCTTGTTGGTTTCTAATTCAGAGTCAGAGCATGCATCTGATTCATAAGCCCTCAACTCATCCACCAGTGATTTCTTGGCCTGACACTCACTTGTGTTGTGAGTGGAGCTCTTATGAAACTCACACCACTTTTATATGTCCTTCTTCGGATTCATGGTGTTTTTATTTGCTTTTAGCTTCGATAGGTTATCTTGGGTTGCCATGCCTTGGCTTTGTCCTTTTTTCTGCTATTTGGGGGCACTTTTCCCTTGCTTTTGATTCGCAGATCCAAAGTCTCACTTCTTCTGTTTGAATTTCTACTAAATCCTGGAAACATACCGGTATGTCGTACCAAGCGAGGAGATGTTGATGAACTTCATTTCCTCCTGAATGTATATGTGCAGACAACTGCGGTACTTTAACACCAAATGTTTCTTTGAATATTTAATACCCAACTTTGTGCGCATGGTATGGAATAGATTTTTCAGCTCATGCACATTTTGATCCCTTTATTTCTGCATCGTAGTCCATTGTATGTACTTGTCCTCATAGCTCCCCATAGGATAATATTGTTCCTTGATGGCATCTCGAAAATAATTCCAAGTGGGTACGACCGAGAACAGAGAGGGTTCCCCCTTGTCCTTTTTCTCATAGTAGGTTTCCCATCAGTCCTTGACAAGGGGGGTAGCTTTGAGGAGTGAAAAAATAATCTTCTCCTAGTCGGAAAAGTCATGAAACGAGAAATATCCTTCTAATAGATTCAACCATCTATCTAATATGTCTGCATCTATTTTCCCTCAAATATGGGAATGTCAAATTTTACCTGTACCTTAAAAGGAGTTGCGTCTCTAGAGTGGCTACTGGATACAGATCCACCGTTGCTGGGCAGTTGTTGAAGGATCTAGGCAAAGTTATCGATCATCGTATTCCTTTGTTTTTTGAGGGCCTCCTCGAGTAATATTTTGATAGGATATCCTGCTCCCTCATCTTTCTTTTCATCCCCCATGGGCAGTCTTCAGGGTTTGCAAGGTTGATCTTTCAAAAGTTCAACCAAATTGAGCCTTAACTCCTTATACCCATACCTCATTGGGGACATGCAAAGAAGGATCCAAAAAGAGCAGACCACTCTTATACCACTGATTTGGATTTATGCAGGAATGCAACAGAATACACATATAACCATAAAAACAAAAATTCAATGGAAATAACACTTCATTTCATTAATATCAAAGAACTAAATTATGTTTACACATGGAATGGAAATAAAATAGCTAGGGCGCTGGTAGCTTATCTGTGAGAAAAGATGTGGTGGCTACAAGACTCTGAACTGTGTTACAATGAGGCTCGAGGGCCTATTTATTATTGAGAAACAATGGAAAACCCTAAACATCCAAAAACCTAAACCTAGGAGGTGAAGCGCTAAAACTATGGGCCCTGTTTGGGTAAATTGGTACATCAACCATTATGGGAATTTTGAGGTCTAAAATGGGCCTCCTAAGGAAAATTTACAATCAAAATTCACTTTATGAGAACCAATCACATTTTAGGGGATGAAATCATCCATAATGGTTGAGGTGGCATTGCTTGAGTTAAAGGTACTTACTTGTCACATTCTCAATGGTGGATAAAAACTCATGGTTAACCATGGTAATTCTCTAAGTACTTTTAAAGTCAAAGTAAAGTACTCATAATAAATGTCATTTCACACTTTTTGAATAAAATATATATTATTGTCATTTCATATTTCTTGAAAGAAACAATGCATATCCCTATACATTTATTATATTATATTATATTATATTATTTTTATATAGTATATTAATTACATGTTATTATAGAATTTAAATAATATAAATTTTAATTAATAGCATATAATATAATTAAGAATTTACAAATTTATATTTATATTTTATTTTAAGTTATTTAAGTACAAAGGACAAATGCATTAGTTGTTCAATGATAGTGACTTTTTCTTGATAAACTCATTCTTATTTATAGTCACATCAATACAATTTTTTTATTAACTTTATTTTGGTACAAATTTTGAATTGAATTTAACTATGGTTACATTGATTTTGGTGCAAAAAGTGAATTGAAAATTCATAAATATTATTTTATTGGTTTAGCTATTATTTTATTATTTCCTTAGGAGGTCCATTTTAGACCTCAAAATTCTCCTAATGTTTCCGGGGACGTAAATTTGGCATACAATCTATGTTTGATGCGCTCAATACCTCGTTCGAAATACCTATCTGAGGACTACAACTTTTGAGTGAGAAAAATGGGTCATTTTTTCTCCCACTTTTCCCAAAAAATGTCGTTTAGGGCCTCCAAACGACTCGGGAAGTTCAGGACCCGAAAAACTACTAAAAATAGTAAATTGTGCTATAATTAAGGAAACTGAAAAACTGAAATAAACAATGGTGGGGCCCCAAGTGGAATAGGTAGGTGGCTACCAATATCCACCTCGATCATCTACCCACATGTTGAGGGATTCACGGAGAAAACCATCTCCACCCCCAACCCTTGGGATTTTTCTGAGAGCACCTCACCCAGATCCAAACCTTCTAGAAATCCAAAGCTCAACCAAGAACGAATCCCATCACACCATGGCTATCTGGAAATGGAAATGCAACGATGAAACAACCATAAAACTAGGAAAACCCCATGACAATCATATCAAATGAACTAAATACACACATGAATATACCATGCATACCAAAACCAGCCAGTAAATTATACATGCAAACTGTTACCTGCAAGTATTCCCGCTAAAGCCACTTGATCCAACCTTTCCTTGCTTGGTCCTTGCTTTCCTAGTCCTTCATTTGCTTGCTTTATTTCTTTCTCCTCTTAGCCTACTCTTCTCCTATGTTGGTGTCCTAGGTCTAGGAATCTTGGTTATGATACTCTTACCATGTTACTTGAGGTCATGTTAGTGTATTTGTTTTGGTTTTCATGATGTCATGGAATTTAAAGGTTAGATTTTTCAAAGTGTCATAGAGTCAAAAATTAATTCTTCCATATTTTGAAATGTAACGGTCACAAAAATCCATGATTCTAATTTATTTTCATAAAGGTTAGTTGTCATGATAAAGGAGTCTAAGTGTCATTGTAATCAAAAAAAATTTATCATATTCCAAACATGGAAATAAATTCTACATCAAAGAAATCATTACAAGGGAATCAAAAAATATTTGGAGGTGGTGATGAGTCAGTTGAGAGGTCTTTTCAACAGTATAATCGTGATCTCAACAAAGAAGGTAACGGTTATGAGTACAATACTTCTCCCTTCTCAAGCGCTGCAAATCCTGGCATGCATTGTGTTTTCATCATTGGTCATTCAAAATTGTGACCAAGATCATGTTTACCTGCTCTAAGCTATTTTTCCTGATCAATTGGGTTAACATCTTAACTCCTAAGTGCTATGTTCTTCAAAAATTCCATCGGAAGCTCTAGTCCACTTGTTTCCTTCACTACGCAAAGTCTGCATGGGCACTTCGAGTTAAGACAGTGCCATTTTTCTTGCATGCAAGTGGTAAATTAGTGTTCACAGGTGCCAATTTGTTTTGGTGTGAATTATGTGTTTTTTGTTGTAGTTTCTCCTAAAATTTGTGTTGCGATTTCATCCTAAAGCATTGCAAATCGATACAATGGATCACACCTCATCCTCTAATATTCCAATTCACCGCTTTTGCTATATGAACCTTGCATGAAAATTGTTTTTTAGACTAGGGAATGTTACCAAAGCTTTTCCCTCAAATTTTATGCCCAAAAATGTGTTAAAAACCAAAATTTCCTACGCGCTATTTTTTTGACCTTCTGCACTTCGTTTTGATGCTCTGCACTGTGACTATCCCTAGTCAAATTACTTGTCATAGTTATCAATTTTTCGAGTTCTATAGGGTTTCTTGAGAGTGCATGTAGTTGTGGAATTTTATGTAATTTCTAGATTGTGTTATAAAACATTATTACCAGGTCCGTAAAAGCTAAGAAATGCCTCCATTTTTTCCTAATAGCCTTACCAAATTCATTTTCTACAAAATTGAAAATATCGCAACACCAGAGGAAAAAAAACATAAAGGGGGAGCCATTGTGTGTTTTGAACCATGGTACGTTTCAGCTATCAATGCAGATCCAACTATCAGTGTAGATTTTGAGCAAGAAAGATGCATGATATATTGTGAAAGCATTCAAGGTTACCATTTGCAGTTGACTAAATAATTTGCTAAAGGTTTTTATGGTGTAAAGGTAAAGGTGGGAAGCCTAACATTTCCGGTTTTAGCCCAAAAAATATTTGAGGCCACTGAGATTCCTTTGGGTGGAGAGGAGTGGTTCAAAGGAATGTATTTTGACCTGGTTGCCTTCAAATATTTTCTCAAGCCTAAGAATAGAAAACGGTATGTTCATTTGTTCATATAATTTATTTACAAGACCATCATGGCAAGTTGCTAGAGGTCATCCAAATATACTTTACATGTGAGGGAAGATTCAATATGGTTTATCACTACCAAATTAAGCTCTTAATGCAATTCACTGAAAATAAAGCTATGAGTATTCACTATTACTTGTTCAGGAGTTTGTATAAGATGGTTGATCAAGTGCAGCCAAAAGGTTGTCAAGTGGAGGCTAGTTTATTTCATTTTGCATTGACTAAGTTGTTGGTCTTGAAGGAGCTTGAGAGGAGAGAGAATACATGGCAGGAGTTCTTAGGCTCTTAAGGTTGGGAAACTCAGTCTTCAAGTAGTCAAAGAACCAAGAAAGATACTCCTTCAATTATGATTAAGGATGTTTCACCTGCAGCAAGCTCAGTCAAGAAACCTTTAACCAAGGACAAGTTGGATGGTAAGAAAAGTGCTAAGAAACTACAATTCTCCCCTGAGATAGAGAATATAGTAAGGGTGCCAAAAAAAAGGTCTACATAAAAGAGGTTACCTGTGTTTCCTCCATCATATCCTATTCAAATCATGTAATCATAAAGCACACAAAGAAAGGTGGAAATTGGTGAAAAAGACCAGCAAATTAGGGAATTGCAAGATCAGTTAGACAAAGCACATGTGACAATAGCTATTTGGAGCAGGAGAACATGGAGCTTAGAAAAAAAGTGTCTCAAGAAACTATCCAACCTATAATATAAGAGTCATCAAAGGAAGCATTGACACATGGTGCCAAATGCAAGGGTAAAGTAGTGATTGATTTCGACAAGATGAAGGAGCCAATTTGGTATTCAAGCAGGTCAACTTGAAGAGAAATACTATAGGTAAAATATGGAATTGTTCAAAGAGGTAGAGGTTGTTATGCTATTTTTTGAAATATCCATGGATAAGATAAAGTGGAACTTTCCTCTGCATAGGCAAGTGAATAATTTGTATGTGCAAAATCTGCTCCTGAAAAGAAGACAAGTTGGTGAAGAAAAGGCTTACCGAAGTCAAGAATCTAGAAGAAAGAGGAATAGAGGTAAGTTTCACTTGCTAGAAGAGGCTATTACAAAGATAAAACTCCAGCAAGAATCTTCAACCCCACTCTGAAACCTTCACTTTTGGCTCAAATATCAATTTTGGTGAAAATAGCAGAATTGCAGCAAGGGCTTGTTGTGCTTTTCATATGTTAATTTGATAGTTATGAGGTAGTGAAATTCAAGGTTTTTTCTGTCATAAAGTATTTTTATGAAGTTTACAGTACTTATTTTAAGGTTTCCAACATTCTACATGGAGGAAAAGGTCATCAATTTTTTCAATTTGTAAAGGCACTGTGAAAATAGACAATGTGTTGTGAAAGTGGGGTACAAGCCAAAAGGAGGTCTACAGGTGTTTTCAAACTTTCTCAGGAGGACCATCACCATCACAGAATCATTTTAGGCATATCTAGTATCTTCATTTTTTCATTTAGAGGCCGCAACCATATAAATCTTGGAAGTCACTTTGATTTGTTGTGAAACTGCCTAATGGTGCTGTGAGTCTGGAAGGTTGGAAGGTTAGCCATATTTTGTCTTAAATTCAAATTTTTGACTCCTAGTGATATTATTGAGCATGTAAATAGATGGTAAATTATCCTAGAGATTGTGTGTAATGTTTATTGGTCATTATTCTAAGTTTTAGATATTTTAAACTTAGATTGGCTACAAGGAAAACAGTTCCTATTTTTATGTATATGCACCATATTTTGAATGTATCTAGTTAAAATTAGTTTTGGTCAATGAATTAGACCACCTAGGATAGGAGATAGAATATTTGAGGATGTATAAGGATATGAGAACAATTGTAAAGTTCCTATTTTTATGTATATGCACCATATTTTGAATGTATCTAGTTAAAATTAGTTTTGGTCAATGAATTAGACCACCTAGGATAGGAGATAGAATATTTGAGGATGTATAAGGATAGAAGAACAATTGTAAAGGTTATGTTGGTTGAGTTGAGAGATAATACTTTTTGTGCACTGTAATTTTGAAGAATTTTTTCTAGTGAATGACTGGAATAGCAAGTGATTTGTGTGGATTCTTGTGTCATAATTTTGGTGGATTGTGCAACCTGTGATTTTTGAGTTATCTTATGTGTTTTAATCCCTTTAATTTACATCTTTATTTATTGGAAAAAATCAGATGATTATTTCAAAATTCATCCTTAATGATGCTCTAATTAGTTTGCCAAGTTACTCATGTTTTCTGCTTTAGTACAACATTTTAGAATTCATCTAGTTTTGATGCTCTAATATGCTTGCTCTTCACTTTTTCTTCCTTCAAATTCCACAAAAATTTGATCTAAAATTGCCACCAAAGATTCCTACCTCACCCCTGTGGAGAAACCCTCTAATTTCCTATCATCTCACTGGACATATATCAAATTTTGATCATCACTCCATGCCCAATAGTTTTCCTTCTTTTCTCATCAACAGATATATTAAATAAAAAACCTTTTTGAGCTTACTACCTAGCTGAATATCCTATTTGTTTAGTAAAAAAAGTGATATATCCCTCTCTAAGCTAGAAGGGCTAGATTCTGGCCTAAAGTAGGTTGCAGTTACCTTTGTCATTTTCCTCCTCATCCTAGGAAAATCACAGAGTGCTAACATTCTAGCAACCATACTGGGGACTCCTAAAGATAAATATTCCCTGTTAAAACCATGAATTGATAATCCTAGTTCCTATGGATAACAGTGAATAAGGAAATCAGTAGCTGAAATCTTCACCAAAAAAATTTGTGTCTAATTCTAGCTGTGATAAGATTTCTTGAAAATCTGGCTTCTAGAAACATCCATACAAGATCACATCCAGATCCTGATCCCCATGAAGTTGTGAGTGATACTGAGAGGTTTATTATAAAAAATAATTTCGAAGAAGGTCAAGCAAGTAACATTCCTTTCCCAAGATCTCACACCCTTCTTGAAAACGTATTAACAATTGAGGACTTCGAATTTTATTTTCCTTTTGAGCATAGCTTTTTTAGATCTAAATATGAAACCTTTGTTGTTGAAACAGTCCTTGATGAATCTAAACTAATACCATATATCCCATCACATAAAATTGGCATTTATAAGTCTGATAAAGATATTTTGTGGCAATTTCACAAGCTTGAGCTTTTAGTTGATCATCTACACAAGGCTACTAAAAAATCATCCTTATTTCAAAAAATTATCAGTACTTCTTATGTCCCCTCATTCACTTTTCCTTTGACTCGTTCCCACTGTTGAGCTCCTATTTCATCTGTTGTATATACTCCTCCTTTTACCACAACTCAATGGCTTACAGTTTCACCATGTCTACCTCCCTCATCATCAAGCACAATAGTTAGTACATCTACCTCACATACCATAATCATGGCATCCCATTATGCCCCATTGGCTTTGCTAGCACCATTGAATTCTATTCCATTGAATTATGAACAACACATACCTCAATTTGATGGAATTGGTCCTATTAAAACGCAACAACACATAGAAAAAATGAATGATTTTGCAGATTTGGAAGAATTTGATGATGATGATGTGAAACTAAGGCTCTTTGCCCAAATCTTAGCATGAGAATTCAGAAAATAGTACAGAGGGTTGGCAACAGGAAGTGTTGCAAATATCCAACAATCTCATCAAATTTTCCTTTCTCAGTGGGAGGTAAAAAATAATCCACTTCAAATCATTTCATAATATGAAACTTTGAAGGGATCTCTAGGAGATTTAGTCCAAGACTATTCAAATAGACTCAACAATGTTTACAATGTAATTCCTGCAGAAATAAAACCTCCACCAAGTTTTTCCTTGCTTCATTATCCGAATATATTTTATGCTAACATGGCCTACCAAATAAAAAAAATAAGGCTGACAACCTTGGAATATATGTATAAAATTGCATTCAATGTAGAACCAAATTTGTTGGCCATGAAAGCCAAAATGAAAATTGAAAATAGGTGACCATCAAGGAGGAGACTTCGACATCATCTGACATTAAATTGGAAACTTTGTTAAAACTATGGATAATATGATGGAGACAATGAATTTGTCAGAGAGGGTAGCTACAAGAGAGCCACTAGGAGGTCCTCAAATCAGAAATATGAACTTTATAAGAAAACACATCCAAATTAAGCAAAGGGACCTAAGAAATCCAGCAGATTAGCAACCGATTAGACCTCCTTTTTAGGAGAATTATGCATAAGAAGAGAAAGAGGTAGCAGAGGAACAAGAAAAATATCAGATTAATCTCTTTGGTGAGGAGGAAGAAGATGATATTTTCTTCACAAAGGAGGAGCAAGATTTGTTTCTACAATCACAACAAGAGGACATGCCTGCAGAATTAGAATATTATAAAAAGGGTTGTTAGAATTCTGTTATGGAACTCCACAAAGAATACACTTTGAGGAATATAAAATACCTAACAAATCCTTCTAAAAAGGTTCAAGTTGATATACCCTCTACAAGTCAAACAAAAGTTGATCCTCCCAAAAGGAATTCCTCAAAAGAAATAGATAACTATTGAGGAGGTATAAATATATCAATCATCTTTTAGACTTGAGAATGACATATCCAAAATAAAAATCTTTGTTCCATTAGTTGAGATGATGAAAAAGGATGCATATAAGAGTCAAATTCTGAAATAATTAAAGGTGGGAGAAGTTTCAGACACAATGAATTTAAATGATGATCACCCGTAATTAATTTATGGTCTAGAAGTTGAAGGAGGAGGTACTCAGGAAGGTAATGTGCCACCATTCTATGTCAAACTCAATATTAATGATTTTATATTGCATAACTCCATGTTAGATTCGGTATATTCACACAAATTAATGCCTTAAGTAATCATGGAAAATCTTGGGTTGGATATAACTAGACCATACGAAGATTTATTTTATTTTCACTCAAGTAAGGTAGAATTTCTTGGTTTGATTGAAGACTCGTGTGCCACTCTAAAACAAATTCTAGCTAAGAGTGTGGTTATGGATGTGGTTTTTTTTGACATCCCACCCAAGTATGGTATGATGTTATCAAGGTCTTAGGGTGCAAATTTGAAAGGCTCGCTACAAATGGACATGTCATATGCAATTATCCCAGTGTTTGAAAAACCAAGAAAGTTGTATAGAGAAACTATCATGAAGTACATGGTAAGAAATTAAGATAATCCCAATAATTATATTATTTATTATGTACATTCGTACACAGATTCATTCATTATATACAATTATTTATGTTTGGAATATGAAGCTCAAAACAGGGACAAAAAATCAGAAAAGAAGGAAGATGTAATTTTGGAGGCTAAAAAAGAGGATAATATTGATGGAGAGGGTTTTTGTAATATATACTTTGATGGGGTAGTCAGCAAGGAAGGAGCTGGAGCTGGGGTGTGGATTATGAGTCCAAAATTAGGAAGATCAAAGACTGATTCCTACAAACTAGCTTTCTAATGTACCAACAATGTTGTTGAAGACGAAGCACTGATTTTTGGGTTGCAACTGTTGAAAAAGGCGAGAGCCAAAAATATTTCAGACCATGGAGATTCAAAACTCATCATTAAGAAAATTAAAGGTGATTATTCAGTCAAACACCCGAGAATGAGGGAATATAGAAATCATGTTCTAGATTTTCTGCAATGTTTTTCAAAATACAGTTTGTCAGTCATTCCTAGAGATAAAAATATAATTGGTGATGCATTGGCCACCTCGGAAAGTACATTTAAGATGTCATTTCATCCAAATAGGAAGTATGAATTTGAAGTTAAACATAGGCATGTTGTCCCGGATAACATAAGATATTGGCAAGTTTTTTACAATGACAAACAACTAGATAATTTTCTACAATTGAAAGAAGAGTTCGTAGATTTTTATTGTTGGGTATGTGTTATATTCTTTCCATGACTAGTTCCATGCGCTGTACGTTGCGCCGGGCGCAGCAAGGGGGGCGGCAGCCCCCCCTGTCGGGGTCCGGGGCAGCGCCCCGGCGAAAAAAATTTTGGTATGCGGTCCCACTCATATGCGGACCCACCCATGTTTTGTGCGTGAGTTTGCACATGGTTTTGGGGTACGATGGTTTTCGAACCCTGGTATTTTGTAGATCCGGTCAAGGGAACTACAGTTATGTTCTAATCCAGGGTTAATGGATTGGGGTTTATGTATGCTTCGGCATGTATATATATGTGTTGTAACACTAAAGGAATATAATGAAAAATCAAGCTGGTCGTCCCAATTTGGGATCCAGGGGAAAATCTCTGTGTTTATCTGTTTTATGTTTTATGCTCTTGCTATTGTTTATTTTATGTTTTAAATATTCATTTGTAGATAATTTCAGTACATGGTTAAAACCTACATTTGGTGTTGGAGTTGTTTTGACTTCAAGGGGACGCCTTTGTTGCTGAGGGTTTTTTGCTCGGGCCTATGGTAGACCCTGTTCAGTGGGAGATCTGTGGGATCGATTCTTGTGGTGAAAGAAGATGGCGAGCGCGAAAGATAGAGATCGAGAAATTTAATGGTCAAAGCGGAAGTTGCGGAAGCTCAAGATGGAGGATCTCGCCGGTGGATAAAGATCGAAGGATTGCGGTAGATCCAGTACTAAACCAACGGCAATGTCGATGAAGACCGGAAGAAACTCGGATCGGAAAGCTAAAATCGCTAAATACTTGCCAGTGTCTCGCATTCGTATTGCTGAATGTATCCTGGGGCCACAGCGAAGACTTCTGTGAAAACTTGGGACTTTGCACTAATCTAAGTCTCTCCGGTGAATGTTGCTCCTGCCAGTGCTGTATTACCTCGAGGATGAAGGATGGAGACCTCGTGATTACAGCAATTCGAATGCCTTCAATACCGTGGTAGCCGCCTTTCATCTCAAGGATATTAAAATCTTAGATGAAGACAAGGTACCGCCTTGTTTGTGTTCTCTACCGTACTCGTGGGACAGTCTGGTTATTGCAATAGGTAGCAACACAACTACCTTGAATTTTGATGACATTGTCTCAGCCTTGCTGTCGGAGGAAATGAGACGGAGAAATATGGAGGGTCAGAATGGAGATGCCTTATCCGTACGAGGAAGGTCCCAGAACAGAAACAAGAATAAGGTTTCGAGTGGGAGATCTAAATCTAGAGGGAGATCTAAATCTCCTGGAAAGTTTGTAAAGGTGTGTTGGAAATGTGGAAAGGAAGGACACTACAAAAAGGAATGTAGATCTAAAGCTCCTGAGAAAGGAAAGGGATCTGATGAAGCTCCTTCTGCAGAGGCAAAAACCACCTCGGATGAAGGTGGAGATGTGTATTTGGCTTCTTCTTCAAATACACATGTAGATCATGATTCATGGTTGATTGACTCAGGTGCATCCTTTCACTTCACTCCCCATAGGGAGTGGTTCTGCGAGTATGAGAAATATGATGGTGGTGATGTCTTCCTAGGGGATGATAGGAAGGCCAGAATCGTCGAACATGGAAAGGTCAAGCTGAAGCTGCAAGGTGGAAGGATTAGAACACTTCCTGGTGTTCTGCATATTCCTGCATTGGCCAGAAATCTGATTTCTGTAAGCAAGATGGATGATGCAGGTGTAAAAACAGTGTTCGAGAAAGATGCCTGCAAGATGGTTCGGGGAGCACTTGTATTAATGCGGGGAGTTCGGACTGGAACTCTGTACAAGCTACAAGGTAGCACTGTTATTGATGGGTGTAACAGTTCTGTGGTTCTTGAAAGAGGAGCGGAAAGCCTAGCTGTCTCTGGAGAAAAGACCATGCTATGGCATCAAAGGCTTGGACATATTGGAGAGAAGGGCCTTCGAATACTGCATAGAAATGGTATGGTAGAAGGTATGTCTAATTTCTCTTTGGATTTCGATTTCTGTGAACATTGTGTATATGGGAAGCAGAATCGGGTGAGTTTTCCTTCTGGTGCTAAGAGGGCGAACAAGATATTAGAACTTGTGCACAGTGATGTGTTTGGACCTGTGTCAGTTCCATCACTGGGAAAGTCCGTGTACTATGTTTCATTCATAGATGACTTCTCAAGGAATACATGGATATATTTCTTGAGGAAGAAATCTGAAGTCTTTGACAAATTTAAAGAATTTAAGGCTCTGGTGGAAAACCAGACAGAGAAGAAGATAAAGGCGCTGAGGACAGATAATGGTGGGGAGTTCTGCAAGAAGGAATTTGAAGAGTTCTGTAAGAAGTGTGGTATAGCACGGCAGAAGACTACTCCATACACACCTCAGAGAAACGGAGTTGCAAAAAGAATGAACAGAACGCTGATGGAAAAGGCAAGAAGCATGCTCAGTGGTACCGGGTTAGGACAAGAATTCTGGGCAGAGGCAGTGGAGACTGCATGTTACTTATTTAATAGATCACCTTCATCAGCGTTGGAGGATAAGACTCCACATGAGGTATGGACCGGTAAGAAACCCTCTCTTTCACATCTAAGGGTATTTGGATGTGATGCATATGTACATGTTCCAAAGGAGAAAAGGACCAAGTTGGATAATAAATCTGAAAGGTGCATCTTTATTGGTTATAAGGATGGTTTAAAGGGTTACAAGCTTTGGAACCCAGAAACAAGGAAGGTTGTGTACAGCCGAGATGTGGTGTTTAGAGAGGTGAAAGATGTTGTTGCACATGAATTCCTACCAAAGGAACCTGAGAAGATAGAGTTTGAGCTAAAGGAGGATGAATCAGACTCTACAACAAAAGAAGATTCAGAAGAGGAAGAGCCACAAACCCCAGCTTTGAGAAGATCAGTTCGGGAAAGAAGGCAACCAGAAAGGTATAGTCCATCTGCTTTTTGTTCAAGTTTTTCCTTAACTATAACTGATGATGATCCCAGAACTGTCAGGGAGGCAGTAGATTCAGAGGATGGAAAACTCTGGAAGGAGGCCATGGTTGATGAAATGGCATCCTTGCACAAAAATGAGGCATGGGATCTGGTGGAGTTGTCGGCTGGAAGGAAGCCCATCGGGAGAAAATGGGTGTTTAAAAAGAATATGAATGTAGAAGGAAAGGTGGAGAAATACAAAGCTCGGTTGGTAGCAAAAGGTTATTCCCAGGTGCCGGGAATTGATTTTGGTGATATTTTTTCTCCTGTTGCCAATGTTACTTCTATTAGATTACTTTTATCTGTTGCTGCTGCATTTGATTTTGAGATAGAACAGATGGATGTGAAGACAACATTTCTTCACGGGGATCTAGAAGAGGAGATCTACATGAAGCAACCTCAAGGCTTTATGGTGAAGGGTAAGAAAGAACTAGTATGCAGGTTGAAGAAGTCTCTGTATGGGTTAAAACAGTCACCAAGGATGTGGTATCAGAAATTTGATACCTATATACGGGGACTTGGCTTCACCAGAAGCAAGGAGGATCACCGTGTTTATTTTAAATTAATTGGTGACCGTGTTATCTATTTGGTCTTATATGTGGATGATATGTTGTTGATTGGAAATGACAAAGAAATTATCCAAGATTTGAAGACCCAACTGTTCTCCAAATTCGACATGAAGGATCTTGGTGCTGCAAATTATATTTTTGGCATGGAAATTAAGAGAGATCGGGCAAAGAGGAAGCTCTGGTTAAACCAGAGGAAGTATGTCGAGACTATATTGCAGAGGTTCAATATGCAGGATAGTAAACCGGTGAATGTTCCTATTCCCGTAGGTGTAAAGCTGTCTGCTGAACAGTGTCCCAAGACACAAGAAGAAGAGGAGGATATGTCTCGTGTTCCATATGCAAGTGCAGTGGGTAGCTTGATGTATGCAATGGTCTGTACTAGACCAGACATTGCACATGCAGTGGGAGTATTGAGCAGGTTTATTTCAAACCCAGGGAAGGAGCATTGGACAGCAGTGAAGCGGGTTTTTAGATATTTACGTGGCACTAGTGATTATGGCTTGTGCTACCAGGGAAGACCAAGATTGGAAAGAATGTTGGACATTCGTGGTTTTGTTGATGCAGACTGGGCTGGAGATCTGGACCAAAGAAGATCTACAAGTGGGTATGTGTTTAGCCTATTTGGAGGTGCAATCAGTTGGATGAGTAAAAGACAGTCTGTAGTGGCTCTTTCAACTACAGAGGCAGAATACATAGCAGCCACTCATGCAAGCAAGGAAGCAATTTGGTTGCAAAGATTGTGTTCAAGTATGGGGTTGGTACAACAAGCTATAAGAATAGACTGTGATAGCCAAAGTGCAATTTTCTTGGCTAAGAACCCTGCTTATCATTCAAATACAAAGCACATTGATGTTCAATATCACTTTGTTAGAGATATGGTTGAGGCTAAAAGGGTGTTTCTGGTAGAGGTGGACACTTTAAAGAATGTTGCAGATGCGTTGACGAAGTCTGTGAGCACTCAAAAGTTCTCTTGGTGTAGAGAAACAATGGGTGTTGAAGAATTGGCCAAATGACTAAGCTCTCCTGTGGACCCCTGTGGAAAGAAAACAACAAGTGGGAGAATGTTGGGTATGTTATATATTCTTTCCACGACTAGTAGCACGCGTTGTACGTTGCGTCGGGTGCAGCAGGGGGGTCACAGGGGGGGTGGCAGCCCCCCCTGTTGGGGTCCAGGGCAGCGCCCCGGTGAAAATTTTTTTGGTATGCGGTCCCACTCATATGTGGACCCACCCATGTTTTGTGCGTGAGTTTGCACATGGTTTTGGGGTACGATGGTTTTCGACCCCTAGTATTTTGTAGATCCGGTCAAGGGAACTACGGTTATGTTCTAATCCAGGGTTAATGGATTGGGGTTTATGTATGCTTCGGCATGTATATATATGTGTTGTAACACTAAAAGGAGTATAATGAAAAATCAAGTTGGTCGTCCCAATTTGGGATCCAGGGGAAAATCTCTGTGTTTATCTGTTTTATGTTTTATGCTCTCGCTATTGTTTATTTTCTGTTATAAGATTCGTGTGAAGATAATTTCTGTTCAGGGTTAAAACCTACATTTATATTGATGGGGGAAGTGTTTTTTATTATGATAAAGAGGAAACTCAATTGAATCATATCAGTGAGATCTCTGATAATCATGAATCATACCTTGAAATTTTATAGCTAAAGGACAATGTGATTCCTAGGGGTTTGATCCCACTGGAGGAGTTGTTTGATTTCAACGATGTAGCTCACAAACCCAAAATAAAACCTGTTGAGTCTGAGGTGGAGGACTATAATATAGGGACTAAAGACAAACCAAAAATTATAAAACTTTCCAAGTCTTTACCTTTAGAAGAAAATCATAAATACATTGATTTAATGAGGGAATATTTTATTGTTTTTGCATGGGGTGTTGGAAATATTGGCATTGATGTCATTAACCGTAATGATGATAATATATGTTGAATGTTATTATCGTAAAATGTTGAAAGTGATGTGAAGTGAAAAGGCTATGCTAATCAATGTGAAGGATAAATATTGTCAAGAAGGACATAATATATTAAGACAAAAGTTGAAATACATATATTCCATTGAACAGAAAATGCAGATAGTACAAATATGATTCGTCACTTGTCATTATTGTTGACTGAGATGTTGCAAAATCATTTTATATTACAAATATTTTCAAAACTGAAAAGAAAAAAAGTGATCAATTTTTGGAAGCCCAAGGGACATTGCTTCACTTCATATTCCATAAGGAATACAAACAACTATTAGGTCTTGCTTATAAAATGTACAAGATGGAGTGGAAAAGGAGAAATTTTGCAACAGAAGGAATTTGAACATGGATGTTGACGGGCAACAGCATAATAGGAAGAGAGAATGGAAGAGAAGAAGCAGTTCAGCAATGAATTTGACAACAGTGTGTGAGGTAACCAACATTTGTAACTTGATTTTGTGATGTTAGGTCCCCATATTACTAGTGTAGTCCCTTATTGTTGTTAGTGTAGCCCCCTTATTGTTATTTTTGTACCCCTGTAGTCCCCATATTGTTATTATTATGCCCCATAAAATCCCACTATTGTTATTGTTGTGCCCTTACATTATTATTGTTAGGTCGGCTAGGATTATCTTGTGACCCCATGGACTCCTATATATAGAAAGGAGGTTTTTTCATTTGTATCATCCAAGAATTATTAATTTATGTAATGTAAATGAGGTTTCCCCCTTGAAGATTTTTATTTCTAAGGCATTGATCTATCTTTTCTTCTATTTTTTGAGCTAGTTTGATAACATTTGGTATCAGAGCTTTGGATTATAGGGTTTCTCTGTTGTGAACAAGTGATCATGGAATGTTCGCTATAAATTTTTTCTACAAAGGTTCATAAGCTAAAAAGAAAACCATTTGAGTTGAAATCCTTAGGAACATTGTGCAAAAATTTAAGATATTGGTTGGAAATATTTTCAGAGATATGATCTGTGGAAGATAGGGTTTTGGTAGGCTCCAAAATTTCATCTCAAACAGGTGATCGAGGGAAAATCATCATAACTTTAATTTTAGGAATTCGATTGGAATTCTGTAAAAAGTGAAAAAAATTGAAAGGACTGTAGTTCCTTTTATATCGATTTCAGAGTCGAAGATAGAAACAGGGACACATGGCACGTCGTACAAGTTCGCTCTACTAAACCAGCCCATAATTAGGTCATTGTGGGAGATCGGGCATAACTTGGTCTTGAAGAATCCAAATGATCCAGATTTATGCAGGAACACAAAAGAATACACATATAACCATAAATACAAATATGCAATGGAATTAACACTTCATTCCATTAATATCAAACAACTGAAATTTTCTTACAGACAGAATGGGAATAAACTAGCTAGGGCACTGGTAGCTTATCTTTGAGAAGAGATGTGGCGGCTACAGGGCTCTAAACTGTGTTACAATGAGGCTCGAGGGCCTATGTATTATTTAGAAATAATGGAAAACCTTAAACATCCAAAACCCTAACCCTCAGACATGAAGCGCCAAAACTATGGGCCTCGTTTGGGTAAATTGGTGTTTCTACTTCCTGAGGACGTAACTTTGGCATACGATCTTTGTTTGATGTGCACCATACCTCGTTAGAAATATCTATCCGAGGAATACAACCTTTGATGTGTGAAACATCGTTCCATGGAACCATGTTGCTCTTGGTTTTCCAATAAAAGATCATTTAGGGCCTCAAAACGGCTCCAAAAGTTCAACACCTGAAAAACTGCTAAACATAGTAAGTTGTGTCGAAACTAAAAAACTGAAAGAGAAAATGGTGGAGCCCCAAGTGGAATAGGAAAGTGGCCACCAATATACACCTGGATCATTCCTCCCCCCTTAGGAATAAATCATCCCCATTGCGTTGAGTTCCTCCATGAGATGAGGAAACTCCTGCTGAATTTGGTCTCTGGTGAACCACTTGCCTTGGTGCAAGAGTTAGCCACCTTTGACAACCTGATACCGTTGGATCTTCTATTGGTGAGTGTTCTTGATTTGCATGTCCATGTTACAATCTGTGGTGGCCTATTCCATGAATTTTGGGTTTAACTCTATTGGTGTGAGTTGTTCAGCAATGTCAGAGGTGTCCAGTAGAGATGGTAATTAGGCACGAAGGTAGTCCACATTGAATACTAGGTGCAAACCAAAGAATGGTGGAATACTGAGCTTGAAGGCATTTGTCCCTACAGCCTTGGTGATGGTGTACGAACCATATCAGAGCAGGTGAAGCTTGCGGTGGGGTCCAGTGAGGCACTCCTTCTGCAAATGTAGCCACACTTTATCGCCCACCTAGAAGTTGTATGGCACTCGATGTTGATCATGTCATTTCTTGTACTTAGAATTGGCTCTGTCCAATATTTCATGAACCTATTGGCAGATGTGTTGAATGCGCTCGATGAATTTTTTTGCTTTTTCAGCTTCAGACTAGACATGAGCTAAATCGACCTGAGTAGCCGCAAATGGCATGGCTACATCAATGGGACATAGTGGCTGGAATCCCAAGCCCACCTGAAAGGGGCTGTGGGTCTATGGAGAGCCCGATTATAATTGTGTTGTACATAGGGGAGGCTCTCATCCCATGTGCGTGGATGATTTGAATTGTACATGCGCAGAAGGTGTAAAATCATCTTGTTGACGACCTCTACCTGGCCATTAGTTTGGGGATGGAAAGTTGTGGACTTGGTGAGCTTGGTGTCCAACATTGACCAGAGGTTGGACCAAAATGTGCTAAGGAACCTAATGTCCTGATATGAAATGATAGACAATGGGATCCCAAAGTACACCCACACTCGTTCAAAGAAGAGTTTAGCAATGGCTTCTACTGTGATATTCTTCTTGCAGGCCACCATAACGGTCATCTTCGAGAATCTGTCGACGACCACGACAACACGGTCATTTCCATGCTTAGTAGAAGGAAGGTCCGACATGTAATCCATGGAGATGGATTCCCAAGGTCAACATGGGGTAGGTAGCATAATATAGAGGCCTTGCTTCTTGATTTTCGGTTTGGCAATGGTGAAAGCAATGCAGGATCTGATGTACTTCCCAACATCTTGTCGAAGATTCGACCAATAGAAATACTTCTGCAGTACTGCCACTGTTTTCTCAACCCTGAAATTCCCAACGACTCGACTGTAGTGTGATTCCCATATCATCTTGGCACGCTCACTTGAAGGAACACAAAGGTGTCCTAGGTGACATAACAATGCATCTTGGAGGTGAAAATTTGGAACTTGCGTACCCCCCAAGAGTGCCTTGTAGTGCGACCGGATCTCTGGATCGCTCTTGTAGATAAGTGGCCAATCAGAAGTCTCACGCGCACAAGAGTTGAGAATGGTTGTTATTGCCATGGTTGGTGGTTGGCTAAGGCAGTCTGCAACATTATTGGTGCTACCCTTCTTGTACTTGATGTTCAAATGAAAATATTGCAAATATGTGGACCACTTATGATAGCGATTGTTTTGCAACTTCCCTTGTGTCTATATGAACTGTAGGGGTTGGTGGTCTATGTGGATGATTGTTTCCTTCCCCAAAATGTAATGCTTCCATTATCAACAAGCCTACATAATGGAATAAAATTATTTTTCATAAGTGGGATACTTGCGGACTGTGTCAGATAATGTCTCACTGTGATATGCCATTGGATGCCCCTGTTGAGTAATAGCATAGTCAGAGGCATTTTTCTCGTTCTTAAATGGTTGTTTCAAGTCTGGTAATGTGAGCACTAGGAAAAACATAAGGGATGTTTCAATTCTACGAACACCTTCTGTTGAGATTCCAACCAAAAGAATTTTTCTTTCACTCCTCCCTTGGTGACTTGACTCAAGGGCCAAGTGATATGAGAGAATCCCAACACGAACCTGCGGTAGAAATTAGCAAGACCTAAAAAGATGTGAATCTCTGTTAGATTGGTTGGGTTGGCCAATCCCGAATGACTTGGATCCTGGTTGGATCCACATGCACTCCCCTTTTGTATTGAACCTAGGTCATGCCAAAAGTGCACTTCTCCAAATTAGCACACAACTTGTGTTGCCACAATGTTTGGAGGACTTGTCAGATGTGGTGGAGGTGCTCTTCCCAAGTCTGGCTAAAGATAAAAATGTCATCCAAGTACACCACTACAAATGAGTTGGTGAATGGCCATAAGATGTCGTCCACCAACCACATGAAGGTTGCAGGAGCATTCGTTAACCTGAAAGGCATGACCAGCCATTCGAAAAGGCCCTCCTTGGCTTTGAAGGTAGTCTTCCACACAACGGAGGGTTCGATTGGTACCTGGAGATACCCAGACTTCAAGTCAATCTTGCTGAAATATTTCGCCCCTTTGATTTGGTCCAAAAGGTCATCAATACGTTGGATCGAGTACCTATTTCAGACAATTATCTTTTTCAACACCTGATAGTCAATACAGAGTCTCCAAGTCCCATCCTTGTTCTGTACCAACACAATCAGGCTCCTACATGGTGATGAAATCAGCTGGATGTGACCTTTTTGTAGTAGCTCCTGAATCTGCATCTTGATTTCATCATTCTCCAGAACAGAGCGTCGATAGATCATTCCATTGGGTAGCGGCGCACCTAGGGTCAGATCAATGGGGTGCTTGACCTGACCGTGTAGAGGCACCCCTGTGGGTGAGGTGAAGATTTCCCCGTACTCCTCCACAACCTTCTCCATTTTTTGTTGTCATGTAGAGGAGCCCTGTCTAGAGGTTGTGGCCACGATATTCTTCTTGCCCTGGGGGCGGATCATCAGGAAAACAAATTTCTTGGTTTTGGAAATGAGCTTACTGCATTGTTTTGTAGTAACCAAAGAGATAGCAGAAGGCATTGGTACCTCTGGTATCCTGTACAACTTATTTCCCAAAGTATGGAGCAACAAAGTTGTAGGCTTGTTGACTAAAGTTATAAAATACACAAGAGGTATTGTAACAATATATATATATATATATATATAAAATGTATAAGAGATGATGATAAAATGTTATAATGAGGCCCTACTTATATACCCACGCAGGTGGCCTTTCATAAATGGGCATGTCTAAAAGACATGCCCTTTCACTAACTTAATGAATACTTACATAATCCCTATTTAACTATTAATAACTATATTAATTATATCTGTTATGAATTATATTCATAACATTGCCCTCCTCTCGAAAAGATTTGCCCTCAATGCTTATTTTTTCGACAATTTTCGTCACTTGGGATTATCTTCTTGGCATGTCATTGAGCACTAGTACTTGATCATGTAGAGTACCTTATTTTATAGAATTCCCTCTAAATATTGTCTTTGAAACTAGGTTTTTTTTTTTTTTAAATAAATTTTTACTGGATTGTAAAGAAATTAAACCAAAAAACCTTCAAAAATACAACTATTTTCTTTAGCCTCAAACTTCTGGCATGCAATCAGTCAAATCATGAAGCTTTGGAGAGATATTATTCACATAATCGAGAAACCCAAGATTTGATTATCGAACATTTTCGACTTGAATAACATAGTTGTGGGAGACCATCGACTAGGTTTTCGAGTAACCCTGACATTGAAAATCTCAGAACACTGACAAAATTCAATGAGCTACACATATGGACCCACCTCACTATTGTTTACTCAAAATGAGATGAATTCAAAACTATTTTTTTCAAGATATACACATCTCTCACGTGCATGAAGCTCCACAGAGATAATAACTTCCACTACTAGTTTACAGCCAAATTAGATTCATTCATTCCATAATGAAAACATGGATAAATGCCCCACAAAGAGATTGGGCCTTGATAATAGTGGTTGTATTGTATTTGGTGGAATCATGCATGGACTGAGAGTGGTATTTTCCTTCTCATATTTCATGAGCTTCGAAGTTTGCGACAGGGATGAGAAACAAAACTTGATGGAATTCTCGTGCTAGCATCATATTGTCATAGATCGGAATTTTATGATGGTGGACATCTTCATTCTCGCTATCAAAATTTACTGGGCTCTCTATTAGGCCTCTATTAGATTCATTTCTCATTAGAGAATGGTCGCTACCGGAGATATCAGTGACCAAACGGCTAGTTTCCTCCTCTATATTTTGATGACCTATGTGGCTTCCTGAGTAATCGTTGCACCCAAGATTTTTTTTAATTAATTAATTTAACTTATCATTATAATTATATATGTATACATATATAATTAGAATTATAAAACCTCATAATTATAATTTATACAATATAATTATCGAAGAATCTGATCGAAAAAACATGAAGGTTCAAAAGAAATGGTGCAATGGTTGTGAACTTGACGAATGAGTTGTTCAGAGGTCAAATTCGACCGCGCAACCTCCCCATTACAGAGCTTCATCCATAAATTCAAATTCAGTCAACAGAGATTGAGAAGAATCCGGAATCGCCTAGACTCTAAGAGGATAACCATATCCTTTACTTGGATATTCCACAACTTTCGTGACATCATACGGATATATAAAATAAACTAAATTTGTGTTACCATAATTATCAATAGCATGATGTGGATTAAAATTTGGTTCACTCCGATTGCATACAGCGTTATCGACCATGGATTCCAGCCCTGATTAACTTGGAAGCCAGGATTACTAGGAATAACCCAGAGCTGTGTTTCTGTAGGTTTTAACCCTGAACAGAAATTATCTACACACGAATCTTATAACAGAAAATAAACAATAGCGAGAGCATAAAACATAAAACAGATAAACACAGAGATTTTCCCCTGGATCCCAAATCGGGACGACCAACTTGATATTTCATTATATTCCTTTTAGTGTTACAACACATATATACATGCCGAAGCATATGTTAGGGTCCCGTGATTTGGCCGATTGGCTAGCTAAATGACGATGTAACATCAAACCAAGCTTTGGAGCCCAAGGACCTAGCCTTCCTGGACTCATAGAGGGCTCTCTCTATAAGTGCAAAAGATGTCGGTGTGTTTACTTGCGATGTTCTGATATTAGGCTAGTTATGAAGTGTGTTTTTGGTTTTTTAGTTTTTAAGTTTGTGAGGGATGAAACTGATCAAATACATAAACTGGATAACAAGATGTAGATAAATTGGGCTATGGGGTCAATCAGGTCAAGGAAGCTAATGAGGCGATGATGTAAAGTTGCTGTAGGGCCGATTTGATTCACAATAGAAGGGATCTCTGGGCAAAATGGAGTAAATGAACAATAAGTTGGTGAAAGACAAGGGATTTCAAGTGCAAACTAGTTAATAGCAGACATAAACATGTACTAGCAAGCCATTAATCATGCTAGGAATAACTATAAGCTAATCAATACATAGAAATCAAACATTCCAGCCATACATAGAGGTATAAGACCCTCTAACTTCGGGACATGGCTATCAGACTTTGGGGAAAACACATGAGACAAACTAACAACTCATAAACTATGCCGGAACGCCTAAACATAGTCTCTAAGTCATTGGGTACTTGGACAAATAAGTTTTCATAGTTTTAGGCAAAGGGCTAGATCGGGACTAGGCCTCCTTGGTTCAACAAAATGATCAACAAATCAATCAAAGAGAAAGTTTTATGGACAGAACTATGGGCAGCTGATAGGTAGGTAGGGCAAACCATACATCCTACTCAACATACATGGAACTGATGAATAAAACTTAGCAACAACACCTTAGGTTACTAAAGAGCAGCTAAGAATTATTTAGCATAACTAAGGGAGAAGAAAACATCAAGCTATGAAGATTTAGGGATTTTGAGGTGCCTCCATGGGCATGTCTCAAAATCAATATTTACTGGTCTATAGCAGCAAGAAAAATGAAATATGAGTGAAAACTAGAAGACAAAACAACATTAAGAAGCACTATACCATTCTACCATGTCAAGGAATCCATTAACAAGCCTTCAACATTCCTCAAAAGCATCCAAGAGGCAATCCAAACATCATAACTCAAGTGTATTCTTCAAAGCTCATATGACCAATGCATTAATTCTTCTCTCAAGTTCAGCCTCCGATTTACAATGAGAACCATGGGATAAATAGGCTAGAAGGAGGAAAACCTCATGGAGCAACTAGCTATCCCATTGGCCAAGTCAAAATATCTAAACTTGTCCTTGAGGCTTTGCAAAGCCCAAGGCACCAAATATCTAATAAAATATCTAAAAAACTGCTAAAAACGGAAATTATATTGACTTTACATGATTTTCCCATGATAAAAATAGCCTAACGCACATTTGGGAAAAGCAGATTTTTGGAGTTCAAAAATTGCAAAAATACTTCATATTTATGCCTGAAAAAGGTCCCCTGACTTGCTGGATGCAAATGGGAGCCTTCCCGATGTCGAAATGAGGCCCATGATGGCTCGTTGGAAAGCTCTCTGTGTCTGATTTCCAATGCAAGTGGAATCATCTCAATCTGATCTCTGAAAGTCCCTCAAAACTGTACCTGTGTGCAAAAACCCAGAAAATAGCAGGCTGCTGATAGGGCGGGCAGAATGTGCAAAATGAGGCTGTTTTTCGCCAATTTGGAGGGGCGAATGATCTTAAAATGCCCTGAAAATCGCTGGAGAGCTGCTCATGAAATTATGGAATCCATTGGTATCACCCTCCTCCCTTGACGACTCTTCAAACTGAAATGGCGCATTTATGAGTTTTTGGCGAAAACCCCAAAAATGCCAAAAAACAAAAATTTTTCGAAACAGGCCCAAAATTGGCATGTATGACCCTCAAGGGTCCATAGAGACATGTTCCGAATCTGATGCCAAAATATCAAGGGCTGATATGTCTTTCTTCTCTTTCCGTGTCGGGCGCTCCTTAAAACTGCTGTTCTTGATCATCATCCTTATGCTGTTGCTCAAACTGCTGAGCTGCTGCTGGTCAGCACTATCCTCCTCTGGTTCCTGCTTCTGCTGATCTTCACCACTGTCATGTTGCTCCTGTTGTCTTGCTTTGGAGGCATTTTGACCTAACTATGCTTTGGAAGAAACCAACTGCCTTTTATGAACAATGCCTTGCTGGATTGAAATTGGCCACTATACTGTTTGGACAGATATGGACACTGTGGATTTGAATAAGATGCAACAATGTTTCCTTGAATAAACCCCTTTACACTTATTAACAATAGTTCTTCAAATCTGGATACACTTCAGCTATGTATCCTTCTTAACAATGGCACTATGTGTAAGAACTGCTTTGTAGATTCTTTGAGCACAGTCTTGAACAAATCCCCTCTTGTGACTTTGTTAGAGGCCTGCTTACACTTGCATTTGGGTCTTCAACACCAAACTTCAAAAATAATAACCCTGCTTTTTAGGTTATTTACTTTGAAAAATATCTCTGTTAGCAGATTTCTGTGAAGACCACACAGTGGAAAGAAGGAGACCTTTTGGTTAGGTGAAGTGTTAAGGAAAACACCTTTCACTTGTGACTTTTGAGAAGTCAATCACCACCTTTACACATCTGGCTTCAATGTACACTTGATCATCAACAAATGCCCAATCATTAACCACCCTACCTTCTAGAAGATGGCCTTGTTTCACCTTCAGAAAACTCTGTTCAACAATCTTCAGAATGATACAATGTAGTGCAATGAAAAAAGGCAGACTTAGTTTAGGTGTGAAATCAGTGCAACAGTGGTTTTTAGGAGACAAACTCTCTGCTTTGTGAGTTTAAGAGATCAACATAATACCTACACCTCTGTTTTAATATCAAATGCAAACACCAAGCACTCCGCCCTTTAGACAGTGGCCATTTCCACTTGTGAAATTTTGAGAAATTAACACTTACTTTGGTTCCTCTGCCCTTAATGTCAAAATCTAGCCATCAACAATCTTTGTTCTTTACTATGCTGTCATCTTTGGAAGCTTTCTGTCAATAAGTCTTCAACCTGTACCTCTGTTTTAATATCAAATTTCAAACACTAACAAACTGTTCTTCAGAAAAAGGCCCCTTTCTTTGTGAAGTTTTAAGAGAACAAAAACTGCTTTTATACTTCTGCCTCCAGAGCTAGAAAAACATCAATTAAATCTGCCCTTCAATGTAACATTCACCCACAGAAAACTCTCTGTCAACAATTTTCCACAATGATGTAATACAGTGCAAGGGAAGACAGACCTAGCTTGGGCGAAAAAATCATTGCACACAGTAGTCTAGGCAATAGATTCTTTGTTTGTGAGTTTTGAGATATACACCAATACACTCTATAACCCTGCCTTCAAGGTTTAAACTCTCATTAACAACCTCGGCCCTCTTAAATTACCTCATCTCACTGTGTAGGAAACTGCGTTTGTTTTTTTTTAGCAAAATAGCAAGGTACGGGATTTTCAAACAGTTTTATCACTTATCAACACCTTGCACATGATGGGAGCTCATAAAAATACCTTGAAATTAGTGGATGCTCGCTTGAGAGGGTGCAAGAAACCCTGGACAGCTTGAAAAATGGGCGCGGCAACCTCTGGAGAAAACCCGTCGCGCCGGAGGAAGGTGTCGGGTGGAACTGTCGTGTGGTCGGGCGGGCACCTACA